>JAUESH010000036.1:4205049-4215620 GCA_032275165.1 Synergus magnus
GTTTCAATTCTTTAAAATTCGAGTATACTCGAATTTTAAAGAATTGAAACTAATTCGAGTATACTCGAATTTTAAAGAATTGAAACTAATCGATATTCCACCCATTTACCTTTATCTCAATTATAAAATACAAAAGTGAATTCACCAAAATGTATACTTTAGGAATGTAATAATTAGACTTCTTTAAATTAATGGGACCAGATTCAAATTTCACATGACATAGATTAGACATTAGAGGCGGCCTACCTGCCACACAGTGGAAAAAGTCCGCATCGGCAAGCCGATTACATGCTTGGTCAGACACAGTCAGGCCTGGCGCGTGGCTTATCTCATTGTGTATCTTGTGATACGCGTCTGAATCAGGTGCACGTGGATTGCGTGTATTCGAATCAAATCATACTTATCCCTCGCTCTGTCATTCTGCTCTAACAAGATAGGTGGAAGTGATGCTGGTGTACGTAATAGATGCACGTACAGGATCCCAGGCAATTAGTATAAATTGCGCCCATATTGCTCCCTTACTCCAGACAGAAACTTCCATTTCCATAGATTTTAGCCGACATTTCTTCTTGGCACTTGCTCTTTCTTAGCGTATGCTAAAAAAGAACACATGTACAACTCTCAGAACGGATTCTCACAAACAATTATCATAAATAGTGTCACTAACGTACAATGCAACTGATTTTTGTTTACCATTCACCTTAGATGCACTCACATGATGCCGATCTGTATTCCCTCGCATCAGCCTCGATACACTCAAATGCTCTTATTCATCTTTGTGCAATTCAAGAGGCAAAATTAGCCGTAGAAACTTGCATTCGCTTTTGAAGCAATTTGACGTTGAGGTATAGAGTAACCAATTAGTGGAATCAGAAACCACCGTCGAAGTCAATTAACAGAGGGGGGAAAGTGTGTATTATGCGGCTCAATATCGAGACTCCAGCCACATAACCACGATGTAAAAAGGATATTTAAGCATAAGTACCGCGTAACAGGAGTATTGGAAAACATTTGCGGTTCGAATTTTGAGAGCGTTTTATCCCATCCACACGTTTCCAGTATGTGTATACGTATTACTACATCCGAAAAACGCAACGTGTGCTCAATGCTCATATAATGATATTTTGCTTAATATGTGTTGCGTGTAATGTCTATAGCTATGCACGATGCCTTCGCTGACGAAAATCCGTTCGTGTGGGTGAAATGCTCCGCGCAAAATACGTTCTCACCCTTTACTGTAGACGTCTTTATGTGTATGTGCATCTCCACTGTGTATGCGTAATCTCTATAGAGTGAAAGTCTCACATACACAACACAAACAGTCGTTCACATAGAGACGCTCAATGCAAACGTTCAAAGCACACATACATGCCAAGATTCTGGACCTCCTGCCGCTCATCACAATCCCATACATGCACATAATGCGAAATAGGGATTCACGGACCTACACAGACATGTTTTGTGCACTTCCACAGATGCGAAGTCACACTGATGGGTAAACTGAATTTCCACGTAACACGATCGAGCATTGCTCCTGTCGTAGGTAAGCTCACACACACGTTTATATATACACATGCATACACATGCATACACATGCATACACATATGCACATATTCACAAATGTGCATTATACACACATGCATTGGATGCTATGCACACAGCAGAGTTTACGCTACGGAGTCGTTCCCCTGCACATCCCCTCCATAGTTCGCACCCCACCACGTTTACCTCCCCTGCTGCAATATCACCCTTTGACCCACCCTTCGTATATTTGTGATGCTCTCTCTGTCGCTCTGTCTCTCTCTCTTGCTCTTTCAACCCCTTCTCCTCTGCCTCTTTATCTCTCATACATTTCTGTTTTTCCCTCCCATTCTTTTGGGCAGGTCTCTCTCTTTCTCTCGCATCACCCAACCCCGTGATGCTGCTTTCAATTTGTTATTTTTACATCATTTTTCCTCCCCATCATCCACCCCAACTGATTCTCTTCATCGCCGGAGAGCGCAATGCCTTTTAATTGTGTAGTTATTATGTTTTCTGTAAGTTTTAATTATGCACTATCACTACGTACTCTCGGGTACTTCGGGATAGTAAATGCATTCGCGGATGTGTTCCCAGGCACTGACCTGAAAGAGTCACAGACGCTTTTTCGAAAACAATTGCCGGGTGCGATATTCGTGATATCGTCTACCTTTGAGGGGAATGTATCATTTTTAGTAGAATCATCATGTTTTTAAGCTAGTGTATAAACAACTTCTTTTGTCGACTTTCCAAACATGTAATGGAATTTTATTGACAAAAGGTTTTAACTCCCGTGAAATTCCATACAATCCCTTAAAACACCTTGAAATTCTTTGAAATTCCGAGAAATCTCTTGAAATCTTTAGTAATCCCATAAATCCCTTAAAATCTCTAGCGAATCCCTCCTAATTCCTTATAATCCGATAAAATCCCTTCAAATATCTGGAAATTACACTCAAACCTGGATTTATTTCCCGTTTCGGGTATACCTCTAATCCGATTAGAACTAAAGACAGGGTCTTCGAAACATAAACAAGCTATGCTACTGACAATAGATCTATGGAGCACGCTGCAAATTCTAAGAATGAAATAGATCCAAGTAAATCCACGTTTGAGTGTATTTCAAACTCAGTGAAATTCTGTGAAATCCCTTGAAATCACAAGGAATTCCTTATATGTATATAAGGAAACATCTCCGCAGAAAACATCTTTTCCACAGAAGAAGACATCTTCTGATGAACGCTCACACTGAAAATTTCAGTGACTTTTCACTGATTAAAATCGTGAGAAAAGAGTCACTGAGAATCAGTGGAATTTGACTGGGAATCAGTGAAATTTCACTGATTTTTCACTGATTCAAGTTTAGAGAGTTGGGTACCAGATTACAAGATCCTGTTCCGGAAGGGAAACCCACGCCATTAACTGCGTAGGGTCTGACTATGGATATGGGATCGTTACGTCACTGGATGGAAGGAACCCGTAGGACGTGAAGACCCGAGGGACATCAGATGACGGAACAAAGGACGCTTTGAAGGGAGAAGAGACAGACTCGAGTAGGTTCTACTCGCTTCCGTTCCCCAATGGTTACAGAGGGTTCCTTCATCGGTTCTTGCTTCGTGTCTCCTCCAGGTTAAATGAATCCAGAGGATCTCTTTGCTTGCTGTTGCTGTCTCTAACTTTTGTAATGAAAATCCTTTTCTCCTAGCATTATAACCCGTATAAAGAATCTCAGAATACAGTACCAACTCAGATGTTCCAAAAGGATCGAATTCTCATTATGCAAGCTTCGTTAGAGTTCCGAAATGGATTTCATTTCAGAATTTGATGGCGGTATAGTCGTTCTAGAAGAAAACCAATACTTTTGACATTATTGCTTCGTGAAAATTTGAGAACTATTTTCGCCTTCATCATCCGGGGTTGCAGATGAAAAACTCGAAAACCTTTATCTCTCCCGCCGTAATATAATAATCCAACGGCTTTCGTAGAAGAGCTGTCGTTGGCGAAGTCAGGCGTACCACTACCACTGGCACTGAATCTTCTCTCTTTGAGGTTCATCTCTCTCGCTCGTCCTTTCTATAATATTCTCGGCGAGATATGCCAGAGAGAGGGAGATGAACTCTGCAAAAGGAGTGAGAAAGGGAGCTGAAGTTGAAGTTGGTTTCGTCCCTCTCTTTCTCTCTCATCTCACATCCACCCCCTTCCTTTATCAGTCGACCATGCCTTCTCTCATGCCTCCATCTCTCTCCTACTTCCACCCACAGGCTTGATCACTCTCCTCTCTTTTCCTCTCTAGATCATTTACTCTCTCACTCTCTCACTCTGCTCGTTCCTCTGTTCACTTCCACCTTCTCCAATTTCCACCTCCATCCTATCTTACCGCCTCACATCGAGGGGAGTGAGTCTAAATTGGGAAGCGAGTAGTGGGGATTCGAGACAAGGCAACTACCTTCGTCCTTCCATCTCGTCCTCGTCCTATCCTACCCCTGCACACAAGCGCAGAGGAGTTTCTGAGTGTGGTGGTAACTCGCTATTCTGGCACACGAGGGTGGAACGCTGGGAAGAAGATGGAAACCGATAAAGGTGGGGAAGGCAACCGGCAACGAAGAGGAGAGGAAGAAGGTGAGGAAGAGAATGAAAGAGGAACGTGGGAGGACGTGGCAAAAAGGGAGGTGAAAGGAAGGAGTTGGACCATCCAACGCAGCTATATCACACGATGACTCTGACGAGGATTGGAATATGGACAGCGTGTACGGGAGACGTAGGACGAGCGTCTGATGCACAAAAGTCCCATGGAAAACTTTGACGCGATTAAAGCAGCAAACTCCTTTATCGACTCGACAATACACCGAGGGATTCAAGGCGATAAATCGATCAGGACAGGTGCATTGCATCAGGAAGATGGATTTAAGGTGGAGGGAGATGAAGTCGCTGCATTTTTGGGATTAAGTGGAGGCTCATCAGACGAATGTCAAACTTCTTTTCGCTCTCATTTTTATTTCATCTTTTATTTGAGTTTTTTTTCAATTCTTTAAAATCTCATGCAACTCTTCAAATCCCGTGAAAATCTCTTTAAATTCCTCAAAAATAATTTAACATTTATGAAAACTTGTGAAATACCGTGAATAGTTTTTAAATTCGTGAAAATCTTTGGAAATCCTTTTAAATCTTTCGAATTCTTTTTAAGAAATCTTTCTTTCAAAAATTCCTTTCTTAAGATCTTTTCAACTGTTTTGAAACCCATAAAAACCCCATCTCATGAATTTCAAAGGATTTTAAAAGATTTTTAGGATTTTCACAACTGTTATGTGGGAATAACCACAACTATGCGGCAACTATTATTAAGTTGTTTTCACAACTATTTCATAATATTTGCCACAACCACATGTGGTTCTGTCAATGAAAATCGTGGTTGTGTCAACCACAAATTAGTAATTGTTCCATATCTTACTATTTCTGTGGTTGTCACAACCATAATGTTTTTTTCGTGTGAAATTCAGTGCAATGTCTTGGAGTGTTGTGAAATGCCTTAAAATCCATTACAATTCCATAAAATACCGTGAAATTCTTTGAAATCTCTTCCAAATCCCTAAATATCTTTTTGAATCTTGGTATCCCCAGAAATTCTTCAAAATCCCATGAAATCGCTTGAAATTTCTTCACGGAAAAAACTGCTATGGTTGTGACAAGCACAGAAATAGTAAAATATGGTACAACTATAATTTGTGGTTTCCAGAACCACAACTATTATGTGGCAACAACCACAGCTATGTGGCAACTATTATTAAATAGTTGTCACAACAATTTCATAATAGTTTCCACAACACATATGGTTCTGTTAATCAAAATCGTGGTTGTGGCAACCACCGATTGCCTTCTGCGGAGATGTCTTCTGGACGATAGTGGGAAAAATGATAGAGATTATGATGTTGATGAACCAGATGTTGATGCTGATGCAGCTTACGTTGCTAATAGCAATAAGTTGACGCGTGTCTTTAGGATATCATAATAAGCAACAAGATCCCATTCGAAGTTGGAAACCAACTAAAATCCTCAGGGCATGATATAAACACCCTCTCAACTAAACTGAAACAACCAGATAGTATATATATATATATATATATATATATATATCCATAACAGCAAGAACTACAAGAGGTCAAGTTGTTGCAGTATTTTTGAATTGGTCCTCATGAAATACATTCGGTAAATCAAGTATTTTAGCAATACGAATGGTAGGAATTAAGGATTGTTAGCAATTACCACTTAATTAAAAAGTTAACAACAACCTTAAATAAAAAAAGAAGCCAGCTCTCTCGTGATGAGAAGATTCCACCTTTCCGAGCGAGGCAGTATCTGCGATTCTTTTCATCCTCAACCAGGATCTCGATTTCCCTATTCTACGGCACTGCCTCTGCCGCTCCAACTCCCTCATCCCTCATCCCTCGCCCCTCATCCTCATCCCTCTGGAAGCACCATTTCCCCCACCGTTGAACCACCTCTCCGGTCCTCTTCCACAGCATCAATTCCCCTTTCTTGTATCCGATTGGACCAAGCGTCCGACCAATGGGCGGTCCGAACAGGGCTTGGCGCATTCCCCACACACGTGGCTGACGTATGTCCATATTCCAAGAGTGAGGAATATGGAACCACGCGGAAAAACGTCAAAAAGTTTCGTTTCGGCCGCCACAGCCACCAGAGCTCTACTCCCCTTCCTGCCATGACAACGAGAGAGCGTTGACGGAAAACCACGTGGCTCTAGGGTTGTCTCACTCACTCCTTGTCCATTTGTATGGGTCGCATTCCTTTCTGTTGTGTTCTCCTTCTCTCTACAGTCTACACGCTCTGCACTCTTGGAAAACTAAACTGGTGCTGCTTTCAGGCCTCTGCGGAAAGTCGGGTGGCCGCTGGCTTCGACGCCTCGCTACTTCGGCACGACACTCGGCAGATGTAACGCCGCAGTCCCGCACTGCAGTCCATTCTGCTCTGCACGTTGGTTCTTGTTCTTTGGACTCGAGTACGATGAATTACCTCTAGATTCTAGAATTGATCACTGTTTAACAGGGTGGCCGCAAATAAGGGAAACACTGAAAATCATGGAAAAATCCGAGAATTTTGTTAGTCAGGAGTAAGTTAGGGATTGTAGGGATGTCCAAGAGATTTCAATCAATGTCATGAGGTTTTAAGGGGTTTTATGGGGTTGTAAAGGAATTTAGAGATATTTCAAGACACTACGAAGATTCCAAAGAATATCATGTGATTTTAAGGAATTTTAAGACACTTCACTAAATTTCGATTATTTTAAAGGATTCATAGAAATTTTCACATAATTATTATAAGTATAAAAATATTTCTTGGAATTGTAAGGAATTTCGAGGGATTTCAACAAGGTTCAAGTATTACACAAGCATTTTTGAGATCAATTTACCCTCCCTCCCTCCTCCCCACCCCGCCCTTCATGTAAGCAACAGTAAACATTTACTTACTCTCTCCTTGAAATTACGTAAGATTTTCTTGATCCCCCTCATTTTTTTCATTGAAAATATATTTTTTTAAGGTCAGGAAAAAAAATTATTAATTTAGTTCAATGAAAATGTATATTTATTCTTTCATAAATAATAATGACTCCATTATAAAATATTACGTATAAGAATTTTTAAACGTAAAGCTTTTCTAGAAACTAAAACGAATGGATTAAAGGTTATATTTTTGGTATAAAATTTGCGAGTCTAATATCCAAGAACTTTTATAAAAAAACAAACGTATAGACATTTTTTTTAAATATTTAGAAACACTTTTAATTACGGTTTAACTATAAATCTTATAATTGGGCTGAAGTTTTAGACGTCTACTCAGACGAAGTTTTTTTTTCTTCAAAGATTCTCACTAAAAAATTTTTTTTTGTTAAAATTCATTGAAATTTCTTGAAGTTCCTAGAAATGTTTTAAAATTCCACGAAATCCCTTCAAATTTATTATATTCCCTGAAATCCTTTAAATTCTACGAAAAAGTTCAAAATCTTTTTAAATTCCTTAAAAATCTCTTAAAATTTTATGTAATCCTTCAAAAATCGACAAAATATTTTTAAAATCTCTCGAAATATTTTAAAATTTCACGAGGAACTTTAAAATCCCTCAAATTCGTTGAAACCTTTTGAAATTCCTAGAAACATCTTTAAAGTCCTTAAATTTCCACTACAATATTTAATATCTCATAAATTCTTTAAAATCTATTAAAATTCCATGAAAGAATCCTTTAAAATTTCACAAAATCTTTTAAAAATCATAAAAATCTCGTGAAATCCTTTAAAATTGAATGAGGAACTTTAGAATTCTCTAAAATGGACCAAAATTTCTAAAAAACAATTCTTGGAAACACCTCTTGAAATTCTTTAAAGGCATTTGGTAATTATCATAAGCCCTTAAAATTCCACGAGAATATTTAAAATCCCTCAAAATCTTTTAACATTCCATGAAATCTTTTAAAATCTCTCAAAATCATTTTAAAAATGTTATAATTTCTTAAAATTAATACAAGCTTCTTAAAATCCTTTACAGTTCCACGAAAAACTTTAAAATCCCTTAAAATACATAAAAATCTCTTAAAATCATAAAAATGTATTTAAAACCTTACAATAAAGTTCAAAAATTTATAAATAAGAATATGAAGTTTCAGAAATCCATTCAGACGAATTTTTTTTTCTTCAAATATTCTCACTAAAAAATGTTTGTTATTTACAATAATTTGTTTATTGCAACAGTAAGCATGGGGAATTTTTTTTAAACAATATTTTTAGTTGATAAGAAATCTTTGATGAAAAAAAAAAATTCGTCTGAGTAGACGTCTGAAACTTTCAGCCCAATAATCTTATATCTTAAATACGAGAAACGTTAAATAATTTTATAAATCCTCCGCAATTATCCATGGTCCTTACGTAGGATTTCAATTGCCCCTCCCCCCCCATAAAAGAAACAATCAGAAATTATCTAGCCCCCAAATTCCATGAAACTTACTGCAATTTCAATAGTTTTCAATTTTTTGGGAATTTCGAGTAATTTAAGGGGATTTTAGGAGTTCTCGTAAATTTTTAAGAGATTTTAAATTATTTACAGAAATTTCACGAGATTTGAAGGGATGTAGAGAATGGAAAAAATTTATGAAAATCCAAAAGGATTAAAACATTTCAAACGATTTCAGAAAAATTCTAAGGAATTTCAAAAGATTTTTACGAACTTTAAAGGATATCAAAGAGTTTTATGCATTTTTTAGGAATATCAAGTGATTTACTTGAAATTTTATGGGATTTCAAGAGAGTTAATAGAATTTCAAGAAATTTTAAAACGTTAAAGCGGTTTCAAGGAACTTCATCGATTTTAAGAGATTTGATTTGTTTGATTTAAACAATCGAATTCTTTAAAAAAAACATTATCTAACTGGTTATTATTATTTAATAAATTAGGGAAGGTGTTCTCGAAACAAATATTTTTGAGAGCACATTATTCAATTTTTTGAGCTTTCTGGTTTTACTATTATTTATGGATCACCATTTATAATTGCGAATGAGGTGATCATTTACTCACGCAATTAAGGATGGCAGAAATAAAATGAAATTAGTACACTTATGTGTTGGAGACAGAGATAAAATCGATTGAAAGAAGAGAATGGCTAGTTAAGAATTTACGATTGGGGTTGTTGTACGGTCAGTAGAACGATTCCGTCAGTGGTCAGCCCGAGTTCAGTCGATCGAACTCGGTTCTCTTTTAGACACAAATTCGTTGCGTGCATCAACCATCAAGTACGAAATGGATGACCTATACCTGCAACGACATGCCCTTCCGGGGTGCGATCGAAAGTGCATAGCGTGGTCGACCTTCAATTTTCACATAGAGAACACGATGATGCCAAGAGTAATGTGCTCCCGAAGGTCAAGTGCACATCTGTCTCGTCTTGCGAATAAATCTACACACTTTTATTCATTTCATGCAAAGATTGATTTCTGTTCACATTAAAGGAGAATATTTCTCAATGATAGAATTGGTACGAAGATCATAATAAATTTAAGATCAAGCAGAGAGTGATCTGGATTCATTAATTATGCATCTGTGCCATTGAATTATTAATAAGGTTGTATATTTTATACAAGAGTAATCAATGCAGTCCAATGCAAATATATGTTACGAATTTTCCAAACTTTGTGAATTTTATTACATTTATTAAATTACTGTTTTTAAACTCGTCATACATATTTTTTCAATCATAACAGGATTTAATATTCAAGATGTATTCCACAATTTAAAATTTGTTGAAGACTGATTGACATTATTATGTTACTGTATTATCTACAGGACAAAAATTTTTATGTGAAATCTTTTAAATCCCCGGAAATCTCTGGAAATTTTTTTAAATCCTGTCGAATTCTTAAAAATTCCATTATACACTAATTTAATCAAAAGATTTTACAGTGAATTCTCCGTCGATTTAAGATAATTTTCCTGATCTTTGTCAATATTATTTACATCATGTAATCAACTATTTTTAATTTTGGAACCTCATTAAAGGTTTTTTTAATCCAGCCACCCTGTTTCTCTTCAAGGACGATTGGCGCGCCCGAAATCCTAAAACTTCACCGTCGTCGCCACCGCGTCGCGCCGATGAAAACAGCCTTATTTTCGTACCAGACCTGATGTTAGAGTTAGTCTTCCGCTGCGCGTATTTCCGGATCTGAGGGCGAAATCTGCGAGAGCAAAAATGCCTGAGAAACCATAAGCAAGATGAGAAGCTCTACAGTTTTTTTGCCCAATTAGGCTTTTTATGCTTCATTGCTTCATTCGCTGCAAAAAATATTCTATTCCGACTGATTTATTTTATTTTACGGAGAAAATTTAAGTTACCAGAAATATTCTTTCGAACACGGAGAGAAAAGATATGGTTGGGCCAACCATGAAAATGGAAAAATATGGGGCAACCATATCTATAGCTGCTGCAACCATAGTTATGGGTGCAGCAGCCAAAATTTGGTCAGCGCAACCAAAAAAATGGCTAAGCTAAGCAATTG
>JAUESH010000036.1:4229076-4247793 GCA_032275165.1 Synergus magnus
GCGCTTATTTATGACTCTTTTATCACGAAAAAATTATCATAGCTTCTTGAAATATGTGGTAATTGAATGTTAAAACACTGATAACAAAATAAATAAACCTGTCTCCATAAAAAAATCGCTTTTTTTATCACCCGAAAAGGTAGGGACCCCCTTAAAACACATTTTTCAAAAAATATAAAAAAGGGTTCTTTTGTGGGTCCTCTTCTCTCTTCATCTTTTTCCCCTATATCATCGACTAAAAAAGATGATTCTTTTCTAAAAAGCAATCGGTACATGACATTAAAGCAGGATTAAAATGTCACCCACTGTCGGAACTACCTCCAACCGGAAATAAATAACGGATGACAAGTTTACGTTCGACCATCAGAATATATAGGCGTATGAATGAATGAACGAGGCCAAATTTATCGGTCACACAATCCACGCGGTGGCACGAGCGAACAGCCAATGGAAAGCCGTTGTCGCGGATTGAATAAGGAACTCGAGATATTTGGAAAGATTTATAATGCGTGGACATGGGCGCGTGCGACATTGGTACGAGAGAGAGAGGAAGACGGATGAGGAGGTGGAGCGATAAAAGAAGATGGAGTGCGATATTGTGGTAGGTCGGGCACAAACGAGCTAGCTGTAACTGAAGCGAAAAAAAGAGCAGAGAGCCTGAGAGAGATGGAGTGCGATGAAAGAGATGAAAAAAGAGATAACAACATTACGCAATGGCTATTTAACAGATTACTTTTATGAGTTTGTTTCCTTCTCTAATTTCTCACTTGCAGTTACCGTTCTGGTTAAATAAACCGAAAATCGTGAGTTACGAGATTACTAAACAAACCCAATTTCGAATTTTTACTTTTTCAAATAGAAAAGAAGTTAAAAAGAAGTTAACTTCTTTTTAGAATCCTCTTTTCTAAACCATTTTCCAAAACCATTTTACAAGGTTTTTATACAAACCCCGTTGCCAAACTCTTTTTCCAGACCTCTTTTCCTAAACCACATTTCCATACTTCTTTTCCAGACCTCTTTTACAACCCTCTGTTACAAACC
Source organism: Synergus magnus (assembly GCA_032275165.1). NCBI lineage: Eukaryota > Metazoa > Arthropoda > Insecta > Hymenoptera > Cynipidae > Synergus > Synergus magnus. The sequence goes on from JAUESH010000036.1 coordinate 4,230,118, forward strand.
TGCGTTTCCAAACCCCTTTTCCAAAATCCTCTTCTAAACCCCTTTTTCAACCTACTTTATGACTGAAAAGTTCTGAACGTTCAAATGAACGAATTTTTGTCTTTAGTGCATTTTAAACTAGAAACAGTTTTATAATATTGATTCATTTGCATTGAAAATAATATTCTGTATGAAAGAAACTTGTAATGTCTATTGTTATTTTTATTTGGGACAATATTTTTGGATAAAATAGAATTCGCAAAAAATATTTCGTTCATTTGAACGTTCGAAACTTCTGATACATCCTACTTTTGGAAACCCTTTTAGCCTCTGTTTTGATTATAAAACAAAACTTATTTCAAATTTTTACTTTTTCAAACCTCTTTTTCGACTTCCTTTCACAATCCTCTAAATCTGTCTGAATAATAAATTTAAGTCTTTTCTAAATTTTTTTCCAAAACCCTTTTACAAGGAATTTTTACAAAGCCCCTTTCCAAACTCCTTTTCCAACCCCCTTTTCCCAAACCACATTTCTATACTTCTTTTCCAGATCTCTTTTACAACCCTCTGTTACAAACCCACGTTTCCAAACCCTTTTTCCAATCTTCTTTTCCAAACTCCTCTTTTAAACTCCTTTACCACCCCCTATTCCAAGCCTCTTATACAAACTCATTTTCCAACCCCCTTTTTCAACTTTTTTTTTGATTACAAAACAAATCTAATTTAGATTTTTTTACTTTGTCAAACCTCTTTTCCGACTTCCCTTTACAATCCTCTAAATCTATCTAAATAATAAATCTAAATCTTTTCTAAATCTTCTTCCAAAACCCTTTTACAAATGAAGAGTCACGGGGAAAAACGATCATTGTCCCTTTTTGTAAATTATACGATTTAAAGGTTTCGATCCTTTACGCAGGAGTCACAAATATAAAACAAGGTAATGAATTATATAATATTTATCCTAAACTCCTTATTTAACAATATCAAATAGAAAAAATTTGAATCTATCAGTAATAAGCTGTAAGTAATAAGTAATAAGTTCTCTTCTCATTTTTTTTAAGTGACAATGATCGTTTTTCCCCGTGACCCCTCAAATCCTGTTTTTTATTCTTTTAGGAGGAATTTTTTACAAAGCTCTTTTCCAAACTCCTTTTCCAACCCCCTTATTCCAAACCACATTCTCATACTTCTTTTCTAGATTTCTTTTACAACCCTCTGCTACAAACCTACGTTTCCAAACTCTTTTCCAAACCCCTTCTCCAATCTTTTTTTCCAAACTCCTCTTCTAAACCAGGTGCGGATCCTGGGGGGAGCCACGGAGTTATCACCCCCCCCCCAAAAAAAAATCCAGATTTACATTGTTCAAATTTTGTTCATGACCTTTTTTTTAGCGATGTTCCCATAATTAGCTGTGGTGGCACCCACCCCAAAACCCTGACCTGGATCCGCCCCTGTTCTAAACCCCTTTACCCCCCCCCCCCTCCTATTTCAAGCCTCTTTTACAAACTCGTTTTCCAACTCCCTTTATTAGCCTACTTTTCCAAATCCTTTCATCCTTTGTTTTGATTACACAACAAACCTAATTTAGAATTTTTACTTCTTCAAACCCCTTTTCCAATCTTCTTTTCCCGACTCCTCTTCCAAACCCCTGCTTTTTCAACCTATTTTTTCAAATGCCAATTTGGACATTTTTCCAATCATTTACCTACGTCTGTATGAAACGGAGGTTAACCTCTTCGTTGGCATTGACGCAATAGTGTGTCAATCTTTTTTTCCTATTTAACTTGCTCAGATTTGGCATCCAAGTCAAGGGGTTACAAAATTTTTTTTTTAATTTTCCTGCCATTTTGGGCACTTTCCCGTGTGGAAAAGTCGGTTGGGGCCTAAACGGGCCCCAGTTGAGTTGCTCAACTCCCAATGGGGGCCCAATTAGGCTCCCCGACCACACCCCAACAACTAATTGGGTTCTGGTCTGGGTTGTAACGCTGAGTAGTGCTTATGCCCAAAATTGGGTTACCCCACTTAATGCCCAATGAATTTAAATAAGATAAATTATTAAACATTCATCATAATTGGTCACGAGACACTTACAAAATCACAACTAAAACACTATTTTACTAATAAAACTATATTATATTTCAAGATTTTTTTACAAATAGGGTAGCCCAATTGGGCCCAGACCCAGATTGGCGCCCAAATAATAATTGGGTTTAATTTGGAAGATTTCCACGCGCTCTCTAAATCTGAATTAGTGAAAAGTCGGTCACTAATTTACTTTAGTGAAAATTTTTACTAAGTATTAGTTGCATTTCATTATTTCATTTAGTAGTTTTCAACTTTTTACTAAAGTTTTAGTCAAAAATGACTAACAATTAGTAGAATTATTCACTAAAATAAATTAGTGACCGACTTTTCACTAATTCAAATTTAGAGAGCGGGTTTTGTAGAATTTTCTCTGCCAAGGAAGGGGTTAATGGCCTAGTTTTATGAAAAATTTATACTATTGCGAGCTTAAAGTTGGGGAAAGTAAATTCCTCTTATGGTTAAGTATCACATGTCCTTAATATTGCCATAAAATTTTTCCACACGGGGGATGCAAGCATTTCAGCGAGACTTTGTTGAAATTCATCATATTGCCATATTTCATTCTATTTCAAATTTCATTTACACCCAATCTCCATACAACTCCTCACCTGTAATTTTCAACATCAATCCCAAGCAATTTAACGGTCCCTTAACGCTTGGCAGGTAGTCCCTTGACTTTATTGAGCTTCACTCAATAAAGTTAAAGCCTCTATTCTATACTCTATTCTATACCTAAGTACCAAGAAAATTGCAACTGTAACACTTGCGTTCGAAAAGTGCGGTTGAACAGCTGAAATGGGCGGTTGGATCTACAACGATATATAAAACGAAAGGCGCCTGCCATAAATAGAGTCGGGGTTCATTCATGAGTTCGGTCAACTTGGTCGTGCGTAAAGGGAAAAGTCTTTTTCACCGTTGCACTTTATGGCCAGGTCAGGGTTAGAGATGGAAGTGGGTGGATATACTACCGACTACCGTTACTACTACAGCAAAGGGGGATTTGGGAGGATGGTACCTCGTACTCCTGAAACTGTAACATTCATCCCCCTTGTCCTCCCCTTATTCACCCACTCTGCCTGTAGATGATCTCACACCTCCTTCTGCTTACACTCCCACAATGAAATTAATATTGAAGACAACACCCGGAAACTTTCCACCATTGACACACGCCATATATTCAAAGACCAACTTTTAAGTTTAAATACCCTCGTGGTATGGTAAATCTCCCTCCAATCATTTGACGTGAACTCTCTCTACAAGTGACCGACAAACACGAGGACATAAACTTCATTTCCAATGTGGATGGAAATTGAAAATGTGGACGTTATAGGGGAACATGGGGCTAAACGGGACGATTTTGCTTTAAGATTTTTTTTCGCATACTAAAATACTTTTTTTCTGCATTCAACACTATAGGTGCCTCACACAACTAATAATATACTGAAAAAAATTTTTTTCGCATTGGGAAAATTCCATGTTCTACTTTTTTTTATTGATTTTTGAAATAAAGTTTTTTGTCCCGTTTTGCCCCCATAGGGGGCAAAGCAGCACGCTTTGTTAAATAAATAAATCTTCCGGCACTTATTTTTTACGTGTATCTTTAAGTGGAGAAATCAAACGACGACAATTCGAACTTGAAATACTTCTTAAGGGCATGTGGTAATTACCATAAGAGCAAATTTAGTTTCGCCAAACTTTACGTTTGTAATAATAAATATTTTTCACTAAAACTATGTCATTTACCTCCGTTTCGTAAAACGAAGATAAAAGACCTAGTTTTAGTGAAAAATATTTATTATTGCAAACTTAAAGTTGGCGAAACTAAATTGCCCTTGTGTCAAAGTATCACATGTCCTTAGGGGTCTTCCATAAACGACGTGGTTTCTTTAGGGGGAGGGGGAGGGGTTCGACGAGAGGCCATGTTGGTGTACACGGGGAGAGGGGGGGTTAGAGTCCGAGCCACGTGGTTTTACACTTAGGTGTTAGAAAAAAATAAAACAGTCATCAGTAATTCGTATGAGTGGCTAGTGCCGCCATTTGTTGACTCAGATTTTTCTTAAAAAAATAAAAAATAAATAAATCTCATAATTTTTTTGTTTTATTTTCGTTTTATAAGAAATTAAAAAACCATGTGGCACTCTAGGGTAGGGGGGGGGTCGACGAGAATTCCAAGGTGGATCATATGGGGGGGAGGGTGTCAAAAAGTGGCCAAAATTGGGCCACGTGGTTTATGGAAGACCCCTTAAGGGCGTTGGATCCATATGTTCTAATCTCAAAATTCGAACTCTTCGTTTTACTTAAGATATACATACTATATGATCAGATCTTTTTTCATTCTGCAGAGCTGCGTATTTTGAGATTAGAACTCGAAGTCCTCGTTTTGGACAAAAAGTATTTTAATTTTTTAAAAATCATTTGGGCACGTAATTTCTTATACAGCATCATAATTTCATCAAGTTACATTGAAATTGGAAGACCACTTTCAAATCCCAGTTTTTTCCAAAGATTTTTCTTTGAGGGGGGTGGGGAGCTATACTATCGAAAAGAGTGGGGGAAAGGGACAACTGAACTTAATTTTTGAACTGAATACTTAATTTTTGTTTTAAATATTTAATACATAAATAATATAATAAAATTAATACACATTTAGTAGAACAAATATACTTGTATTTGTTGAGTAAAGTGAGGAGCTGGAATTTTTAGATTAGAACTTGAAAAAGGGTTCAAAGTGGAAGGGAAAGAAATTTATAAATTTTCATACTATAATGTTTGTGATAAGTCTGTAAGATATAAATCATAGAGGAGTTGTTATCAAGACTATCAAGAGCGACATAATTCGGTCATTAAAGAACTGGCTGACCTTGAGCGTTATGCACCAACATCAACAGTAAACTATAGGTTAAGTAGACATTGCCTGCGCACGTTGAAATTACTCAATTCTTATTCGCAAAAAAGACATGACATTTATAGCTATATAGACTTGGAATCTAGAGAATAATAATTGCCGCGAATGGCACGCTTATAAGAGAGCTCTACATTTCAAGTCGGAAGTTCTATAAGAATCGAGATCAGTCCTCATTTTATCGGCACACTGAGGGTGATAAAAGGTGTCTTTATCAGCGATAATGTCAGCTTCAAAGTTCCTACTTATCTATCTTGTCTTCTGACTAGCCTGCATACTTGAAATTCGCGCCTGCATAAAATCCATATTGCAGATATGGATTTTAAAATGCAGTCCAAATCAAAATAATTATTGATTTCAGTAGTTTTCAACTTTTCATAAATATTTCGATTTAAAAATCTTAATCCGTACCTCAATTCTTGATATTCAGGCCAACTGAATCCAAACGAATCTGAGACAAAAATCCGGACAATATTTTCAATGCTCCTCAATCAGGTGTCCAATCCGAATGAATTATATCTAAACAGGAGCAATTTTTAATTCTACTTAATCCATCTGAATTCTTAAACCACCCGTGTAGAAATTGCCCAGAGACAATTTTAAATGTTGGGCCTCTAGAGGCCCCACAAAGGCGCGCCTCTATAGTAGGCCCAGTTTGGCCCTTGCTGGGACCTACAATGGCTGCCCGTTTTGTTGTTTTCAACAAATTTCTAAGTACGGACTGATAAAGCCCAATTGGGTCCTCGCAGGGGCCTGTCTAATTTGCCCCTTTATTATTTGCCACAAAATCACGAAGTTGAAAATAAATCAAAAAATTATTTTTAAAAAAAGTCAATCTGAAACAAGTTTTCAATTCGAATCAATTCAAATGAATGAATCCGAATTCGGGTTGATTCGAATTGACTCGTATTGGTTTGGATTACTTCGGACTGATACGGATTCACTCAGATTGATTCGGATACAGATTTCGGATTGACTCGAAAATTTTCGGTTTATTTCGGACAGGATTTCTATCCAAAACTTTCGTCAGGGATATAAAAGGATAAAAAACAATAGAAAACCATAGAAAACGATAGAGGAGGTTAGAAAAGGATGGAAAATTATAAATGTGGTATTTTCAAAAATTGTCCAATTTTTTACTCGTGCAAAAGTCTATAAGAAATATTGAAGCCTGGGTTTCCGTGGGTGGGTGACCTTTGACAGCATTTACACTAGTTAATTTCTGCTGGTTTGTGATAATGCCATCAAGAATCGAGCTAATTTGAAAGTCAGTGTAACACGGAGAGTGGACACTTTCGACGCGACGATTTGTCTGCCGAATGGTCCATGGGCAACAGCGATTATCTCGGTAGTTGTTTTAGAGGAAACGAGTGCTACCTGTTAAGGTGGGGGTCTATTAGTCGACCATTGGGTTCTCATTAACGATTCCGATCGGCGACCGATAGCCGATCGGAAGTCAAAACCTCATTAGTCTTTACCTGGTTTATTAACCCTTTCTTCGAGCTGACTTATGTTAAGGTCGTATAAGGCCAAGAAGTGCAGCCCTATAGTGAAATTCACTATAGTGAAAGTTTCGGATTGAAATTCATTCCGAACCAATCAGAAATTTTCCGAATCATTCCAGAATTTTTATCCGAACTGAACAGTTTTATTCTGATCTAATCCGAGGGAAGTTTTCAATCCGAATTAATCCGAGGCACATTCAAAATCAATCCGAATGAATTCGATTGAATCCGGTCAATCCGAATTAATCAGAATTAATGCGAACTTTCAATCCGAATAAATCCGGTCAATCCAAATAAATCCGAGCTTATCCGAAATTTTTGGAATCATTCGGATTGATTCGGATAGACAGGATTAATTCGGATTAATTCGGATTGAAAGTTCTGATTGACCGGATTCATTCGGATTTATTCGGATTGACCGGAATCATTCGGATTGAAAGTTCGGATTAATTCTGATTTATTTGGATTGACCAGATTCATTCGGATTCATTTGGATTAAATGTTCGGATTGGTTTTGAATGGGCCTCAGATTAATTCGGATTGAAATCTTCCTTCAGATTAGATCGGAATGAAACTGTTTGGTTCGGATACAAATTCCGGAATGATTTGGATTGGTTCGGAATGAATTTCAATCCGAAGCTTTCGCTAGGGAGGAAATCCTGTAAAAAAATAAAAATAATAATTAAGACCATTTATATCAATCCGAATGAATCCAAATTCTATCCGAATAAAAGTTTATACCCTGGCGATAATTTTGGATAGAAATTATATCCGAATGAGTCCGAGCCAATCAGAAAGTAAATTTTAATCCGAATGAATCTGAAGCAGGTTTTCATTCCGAATCAACCTGTACCGATTCTAATTTTCAGTCTGAGCCAATCGGAATGAATCCAAGTTCGGATTAAATCGGTTTTTTTGGGACAGGGAATTCGGATTGGTTCGTATTAATCTGGAATGGACACTTGCTTTGGATTGGTTTGAATTATTTCGGATAGGATTTCTATCCGAAATTTGAACCAATTCGTGTTTTACCCTTTTTTGCGTTTGTAGCAATTGCCAGAAAATTTCTATCACCCAAACACTTATAGACGTTTAGAAGTGAGGTCAGGAGACCGAAACTAGTATCGCTCTATTCATATTCATAGGCGACCTAACTCTGGATGTAAACGTGAGCGAAGATACGGAGAAGGATTTTCTATAAGCTTATAGTTTGTACTATTTTCTATTAGTAAGAACAAAAATGTAATTATTAGTAGCAAAAAGAGGGCAAATCCAGCAAAGGCAGCACAACAATATTAAAAAATTAAAATAGTCTTCAGGCTATTTACAAATTTTATTTACAACACTTTTTGAACTTTAGGAAAATAATTGTAACATTTTTTGCGAAACCCTTCTTAACCCAATTATTTTAAGTACCTGAATTTGTCACAGTGCCAAGTATGACGACTTTGGGTTCAGAAGAAATTGGCGAAGATCGAAAAAGCTTATAAAGGCTTCCGAGGGGTATTCGCTTGTATTAATAGAAGACCGTCGTTAATAATAATTAATAATTAATTAACCAGAGTTAGTATTTTTTTAAACAGAACTTATGAGAGAGGAAAAAAATTCTCTAAATCTAAATTTTTAGTCAGAAGATAACTTAGCATTTGGGTATTATCAAGATTGGACGATTTTATGAAACTAATGAGTCGCAGGTTCAGTAGTTAAGAAAAAAGAAAAAAAATCAGAAAAAGTAAAATAAAATAAGACATTATGCATTTTTGGACATGGAATCATAATCTGCATTTCTTGCTACTGTTTTACGTGCCACGCGACTCTCTTGTTTAAGTGAACAGGTGCGTACACAAGAAGACGTTTAAAATCTTGTGTACGCGCTATGTTTCTGCGGGCAAAATTGTTTGCGCAGCTCCTTGGCAATAGACGGTATTTTCTCTCATTCCACCTTTCGTTATTTTGCTCCTCTCTTTATTCTTCTTTGCGGTACATATTTAGCGGCACGCCAATGACGCAGTCTCGGCGGCAAAACTGCAAATTTAGAATTTCGCAACAATATTGGAAACTCAAAATACAAGTAAAAATTTGTATAGGATCTTTTTTCACAATTTTCATTCTATTATATTTCTCTAATTCTGAAATTAGCCTCCAAACCTCAAGTTTTAAAAATAAAAAACACAAAAAATGAAACCCACAATATAAGGGACAAGTATTTAAGAAAAATCAGAGGTCCAAATATAAGACCCCAAAATAAGACCCACAATATAAGGCAAGTGTAAATATTATAGAAAATTACAGGTCAAAATAGGGCCCAAAATAAGTTCCAAATGATAAGGCCCAAATATATATAGGACCCAAAATAATTCTGAAAAATATGTGATCTAAAATATAATGCTCAAATATTTAATAACAAATCAAAGGACCAGATATACTATCCCAAAAAAAGGCTCAAACGTAGGAACAAATATGTAACAAATATATAAGGTCCAAATATATAACAAAAAATCAAAGTTACAGAATATAAGACCCAAAAACGTAAAAAGGAATTTCAACAGATTTTAGAAGAATTCCCAAACATTTCAGTTAGGGATTTTGTTAAGGGTATGTGAAAGAAGTGATTTTAGCCATATATATTCTACTTATTTACTTGTAAAATAATAATTAAAAAACATTGCATACAAGACAGACGTATAGAAATATTTAAAGAACGGCTGTCCGGTATAGAATTTTTTTTAATTATCATTTTACATTATAATATTATAAAGTTCTCTCTTGTACAACGGCTCCCATCCAAGTATAATCAAACCAAGCTGTGCTTAACTTCAGTGATCAAATGGAAGCCCTAAACAATGCCATCTAATCTGTTTAGACAAATGAAATGAATGTAAATGCAATGATCTCCAAATATCTTTTTCATTTAATTTCTTTCAACTCTTTTTCATAAAAAAATAATGAAATTAAAAATAAATAAATAAAAACTAATTAAAAAATTAAAAAACTCCAATAATTGAAATCGTAAATCTTTAAATTTTAATTACTCTAGAAACGTTAAAAATGAATAACATTAAAATTGGAAACATTAAAATCTGCAAAATCTTTAAATGAAAATCATCTCAATTGAATCATTTAAACCTTTGCGGCTTTTAATTGAATTTCTTTCGTCATATTTTTCTTAGTTAACTCCACAAAATGGATGAGTGAACTTCTATAAAAAATAAATTTCTACTTCATTGCAGTTTAAAATAATATTTCGACAGCGAAAAAAAATCCACCCGAGTCTGGGTTCGAGCCACGATTCTCCATTTTCCATAAACGGCCTTACGCAATTACGCCAACCAAAAAGTGAAACTGGAAGACTGGTTCGAATTCAGTCCGACGTATATTCTTTTTATCTCAAAAAAACGAATGACCTAGAAATTTATTTTTCAAATAAAATACTGATCTGTTTCTTAACTGTTCAATATAAATCAGTAATCACGATATTAAAAAGCAGTACATTTTTTTCAGAAACTTTTCAGTACTACGCAATATTTAAAAAAAATGCTTTCGAAATTCAGTACCCATCTTTAAAAAAAAAACTACAGTATATTTCTCAAGCTGAAAAAGTTTGTAGAATGTACGTGATGTTGAGAATAAGCAGCTTTCCCAAAAGCAAACTTTTTTTTTGAAAATCACGCAACGAACCGCTTGAGCGGGCCGGCTCTGTCTTGCTCTGTCTCTCTTTTTCTCTTTTTCCCTCGCTCTCGCTCTCCCGTCGCTGCCCGTGGCCTCGGGCAACCCGCGAGAATGTCGCGCAAATTCAGACGAATTTTGAACAACTCAGAAAATATCTCTGTGAGCGAGGAACGATAAGGGACTGTTGAACGTCACTGACGAAACTAAAGTGGCGGGCTCAGTTTCCGCGGCATCAATAAAAATGTTTTCAATGAATTTTCTTAGGCTGCAATGCCTGTGAAGCGCGCCGAACGTGTACCAGAGAGAATACTGTTCGCTGTTCGCAGTTCGGCGTCGTCTGCGTTGCTTAGGCTGCCAGAGCTCTAACTCCCTGCTGTCAGCAGCGGGTTTCAGACTTTCAGGCCTAGCAGCGCTAGCTTCTCGCTCTCGCTGAATCGCTGATTTGAGAGCCTTCACTACTTCACGCAGCGCAGCGCCTTTTTCATTTTCAAAATTCTTTTTTCTTCTCTCTCGACTCTCTTTTTCGAAGTTGAAAATTCAGTTATAATTAAATATCAATTATACTTTAGTTATATATTATAGGTATACTTTACTTTATCGAATGTAATATTTATTGTTTTCTTATGATTAGAGTAACTTTATGAAAGACTTTTAATTACATATTTATATTTTAGGTAATATATTATTAGGCTAAGACTCAATCAACTTTATTATGGGATTTTTTTATTGATTATAGTTGTCTGAAATCGTAGAGCACTTTAAGGTCGAAAATTCAACTTTGTGAACAATAAATATAAAATGAAAGAAAATTGTGAATAAACGGTGATAGAGTAGAATTTATTTCTTCATTTATAACCTCATAGAAATTTTGCATATTGCATTGCATACCAACTATATTAATTAAATTTAAACTTTTCCTCTATCTAAATAAAAAATAAAATAAATCAAAAGTGATCAAGTTCGCTTAAATTTTACTTCAAGTGATTTTAAAAAATTGATTCTCGTAACTAATTTATATAGATGCATATAATAAAATTATATAAAAGTTGGATTAAATACTTTTTAATCTCTCAAGATATTTTTAAATTCATTAAAAGTAACCTATTTTTTTTTTTTCAAATTTTTTTAAATTACTGAAAATATCTTAATTCTGCTAACATTAATTTATTGTTCTTTATGTCCTCGAAATTTTTTTTCAATTAATATTTTGTTCAATTCATTGAAATTATAAATGTATTGAATTATTCTTAAGTCCTTTGAAATTTCTTTTCGTGTCCCCTTGGACGCATTGAGTGGTTTTAGGCTTTTCTTTCCATCACTGAAGTTAAGTAACGCTTAGCTCAGCGGTACTTGGATGGGAGCCGTTGTACAAAAGAGAATTTATCAGCTTTTAAAAACTTTATATACATGTATATTTATATATATATAATAATAATTTTATATATAATATATATAATTCAATTCTAATTTAACTTAATTTAAATTTAGAATTGATTGATACTAATATTATTTAACATTTTGCATGTTTTTTGTAATTTTTTTCACGAAAATTCTCTTTATGACTCCGGAATTTGAACCTGGTAAAGTTGATTTACATTCGGACAACATCCATATAAATAATGCCTACACCCTCTGTGCACACGGTCACGCACCTGAATAGCAGCTACAAGCGATGCAATACCATCGGTATTAATTACAAAATTAGCTTAATGAATGGAATTCACTCTAGATACTATATATATGATATTCACTTGCGTACAGATCGTACTATTCAAATCAGGCTCGAAAAATAGGTTCAAAATAGGATCTTTCCTTTTTCCTGTATTCCCTTTTCCCCTATTCACATTTCTCTGTTACTTTTTCCCTATTCCCTGTTTCCTTTCCCTCTTTCCCAAATTCCCTTCCCACTTTCCCTTTTCTCAATACCCCTTTACCTATTCCCTTTTATCCTTTTCACTTTTCCCTATTCCCTTTTCATATTTCCACTTTTCCTAGTCTCTTTTTCATCTCCTTCTTTTCTCCCTTTTGCCTATTCAATTTGCCGTCTTATCTTTTTTCCTTTTTCCTGCTCCTATTTCCCGATTCCATTTTCTTTTTTTCCATATTCCCCTTCTACTTTCATTTTTCCCTATTCCTTCTTCTCCTTTTCTTTATTCCTTTTTACGGTTTTCCGTTTCCATTTTCCTCTTTCCTCTGTTCCTTTTCCTTTTCCTCTTCTTCTTTCCCCTATTCGATATTCTTCTTTCCCCTTTCCCTATTCCCTTTTTTACTTTTCCCGTTTTCCCTTTCCCTCCTTTCCCATCCTCTTCTCGAATTTCTCTTAACTTTTCTCCTGGGCTATTCATGGCTATTCATACGGAAAAAACCTAAACGAACAGACACTTCCTTTATTTTGAATCTGTTTAAAATTTAAATTTTGTAATTTACTGCAAAGCATATGAAGTGAAATATCAGTGCTATTGAAGAAGATTTTATTAGTGCTTGAAGCTATGCAATTTCATATAGTGTATATAGACTATGATTAATATTAATATTATTATTAATATTATTAATTCGCGTGCTCTGGGCGCGATTAATTTCTCGCTTTTGCACTCCATTTGCTAAAAAAATTCAGAGGATTCTAAACAATTTTTAATGAAAAGATTTTAAAATGTTTTAAGGGATTTCAAAAGTATGCAAATAATTCAAAATATTTCATTTTTTAACCATAAAAAGAGTTGTTATTCCTTGTCTAATTTCAGGAATCTCAACAAGTTTCATAAATTTTCTTAAAATCCCTTTTAACGTCTTACAAAATCTAGTGAAGTTCCTTTAAATTTCGTCTAAAGCCAAGGATATTCCTTAAATTTACTTAAAATTACTCAAAATCCCATGAAATCTCTTAAAATTCTTGAAAATCTAATGAAGTTTCGAGAAATTCCCTGAATCCCTTAAAAGTCCTTAAAATTACTTAATCCCATGAAATTTCATAAAATTCCTTTAAATGTCGTAAAATCGCTTGATATTCCTTAAAATTACTTAAAATTCCTGAAAATCCACTGAAATCTCGCCAAATCCCTTTACACTTCTTTAAATTCTATAAAACCGCAATAACTGGTAGAATCCCTTAAAATTTCTGAAAATCACAATAAATTTCATAAAATTCCTTGAAATACCGTGAAATCCTTTAATGTATCTAAAATTTCAATAAATTTCCAATTTTCTGTCTTAATATAACCTTTTTGACAGCAATCGTTTTGACAACGAAAATAGTCTGAAGATAATTTTTCAAATTCGGCAAATTCACACAATTCGCGCAATTTCCAAAAAAACCAATCAGGTTTTCGACAACAATATATTCGCTATTTTCGAGAAATACGGTACCATCACTTTTTTTAATATAGAAAAAGTAAACTTTGCATAGAAAAATTTCTGTGAAAACTGTGAAATTAAAAAACTGTCAATATGTCATAGTCAATGTTTGTAAATATTCAGAATAGAACAATTTCAAATTGGAGACTTTCCACATTGTAGTATTTTAAATTGGAAGCATTCCAAATTGAACAATATTATCAGACGAAGCATACAACATCGAAAAATCTGAAATTTTCAGCATCTGAAACATTTAACGAAGCAATAATTAAACATTTTCAAGCTTGATAGGAAAGTCATCGAGTCGTTGAGCAATGGTAACATTTTTAATTTCTCTCGTTAAAATAAGAGTTAGATTACGATATATCAAGTGACCTTGACAAAGGGCTCGTCATCGGAACGAATTAAAAGTGTACGTGATTCTCGTACGAGATGCAAGTCGTAACTCATCGTCAATGAAATCGTTTACGTCTCTCTCGTAACGATAACTGTTTGGTGACTTCGCGATTCTCATGTCGAAGCAGTCAATCCACTTTATGAGTTGTTTTACACGCAATCTACTTAGTCTTTCTCAATTCTCTTATTCAATAAACTATTTTGTTGTCCCTTTATGACTTTATTATGGCACTTTAATTTTTTATTTTAATACTGTATACATTATACAATATACATACTATATATGTCACAATCCTGTGAGACTTGTAATATATTAGCGGCTTGCAAATTAAGTGACTGAAAAGTTCTGAACGTTCAAAAGAACGAATTTTTTTATTTATTGTATTTTAAACTAGAAACAGTTTTAAAATATTGATGCATTTACATTGAAAATAATTCTATACGAAAGAAATGTGTAATATCTATTGTTAGTTTTAGTTAGAATAATATTTCTGCATGAACTAGAATTTAGAACAAATATTTCGTTCATTTGAACGTTCAAAATTTTTAGTACACCAAATTAAGACTTTATTAATACTTTAAACAACCTGAACATTTTATTACATTAATAAATGTCTGTCGTGCGTTTTTTTTTTTTGTGTTTTTAGTGTGTTTCAGTATCTTTGAGTTTTTTGTGTGGCTGTGTTTCTAATTGAATTTTGTGTGTGTGTTTGTATTTTTGAGGATTTTTAAATGTGTTTAAGTGTGACTTAGTGTGTGTTCATGAGTTTGAGTATATTTTGTGTGTACCTTTGTGTTTGTGTATTGCAACATACACTTGCAGGTAGCTGTGGGATGCATATATCTCTCACAAATATTTTATACAATTTTTCTCATTTGAAAGCAAATTCAACGTGGACTTTTAAAACGATGAGCCACACTCTATATTTTATTCTGATTCAATTTTGCAGTATGTCAACTGTCAAGCAACCACAAAACGCAAAAGTTATGTCCGCTAGCACTGGGACAATCCTTGCGTCACGTTCTATTCGGCAAAAGCTGGGCTCGAATTCAGCAGTATTTCACGTGGCGTCCGTCATTAAGATTTTACGACCCTCAGGATGATAGACGGGGTCATTCTACTTACGTTCATTCAGAAACAGTTCCAGTTCGAGGAGAAGCGAGAGAATTCTGGGGAGACTTGTGTGTTGGTACTGTAGGCTCTGCATATATATGTATATACATATATAGGTGCAATAATACATTTAGGGTAAAAACATACTGAATATGTATGAATATCGTTCCTTGGCGCGTATCAGAAAATCACGAACGTCAGACCGCGACCTTATGTTGACTTAATCGAATCTAATTAGGAAAAATGAAGACGAAGTATTTAAAAACTGAATAAGTTTTACCGAAAGAAATTTACGCAAATTGTAAAAGAAAGTTATGCATAGCACATCCCTCACAGAATCTCTCTCTTTTCAGGTGTAGATAGTTTAACTCTATTATCCTTTTCTAAATTTCTGAAGTTTTGAAAATTGATTTTCTACAGAAAGGAAGCTGCAGGGGATTAGAGATTTTCAGCCAACGAAGTATAAAGCGTTTCTCTTGAGAAATTTTCCTATGATAAAATTTACATATACATGAGATGGTGTACAGAAGTAAAATTGTAAATGTGTAGGTGAACAACTTACATACTGTCAGTTTTCAAGAATAAAGAACAATAAAGCTTTACCTATTTTACAAATATCTGTTTTTTGGAGATAGGATAAGAGGAGAAATTTTAATAATTTTTTTATTATTTAATATCCCGGTCGGGGTCTCGTTGCGATTTTTGGATCGGTAAGTTGTTTAGTTTCTTTTGAGAAATGGTATTCCGATTTTAAATTTAACTTGAAAATAACAAATGAAAATAACGAATAATATTCAATTATAAATATTTTCTATTTTACTAATAAAAAAGATTGTTGAGAAGAAAATAATCGCAGCAGCGGAATAGGAATCTGTGAGAGATTTTATCTATAGGTATATAGTAAATCTAATTTTTACCTATACTCATTTATTCTCACTGCGGGAAATTCTCGAAAATTCAATAACTTTTCAGTTACAGCGAATGTAATTTTAAATATCCTAACATATGATACTTTTTCAGATTCTACAATATAATAATAAAGTGAATAAAAAATTGCTGTTTTTAACACATAATTTTCATTTTTTCAGAAACTTATGTCACTTTTAATTCAAAATTCTAATGCTATGAAAATTACGGCTCTGAGATTGTGTATGAAGTATTATAGTCCGTAAATTACCGTAGCGAAAGCTTCGGACTGACATTCATTCTGAACCAATCCGAAATTTTTCGAATCATTCCAGAATTTGTATCTGAAACAAACAGTTTTATTCACATCTATAATTCGAAGGAAGTTTTCAATCCGAATTAATCCGAGGTCCATTCAAAATCAATCCGAATGAATCCGGTCAATCCGAATTAATCCGAGGCCTATTCAAAATCAATCCGAATTTTCAATCCGAATGAATCCGGTCAATCCGATTTAATCAGAATTAATCCGAATGATTCCGGTCAATCCGAACATTCAATTCGAATGAATCCGGTCAATCAGAACTTTCAATCCGAATGAATATGGTCGATCCGAATCAATCCGAATGATTCCGAAAAATTATGATTCGTTCGAATTGACCGGATTTATTCAGATTGAATGGATTAATTATTATTATTTATTTATTTAGGATTTATTATTATTATTATTATTATTATTCGGATTAATTCTGATTAATTCCGATTGATAATTAATTCCGGTCAATCCGATTTAATCAGAATTAATCCGAACTTTCAGTCTGAATGATTCCAATCAATCCGAATGAATCCGAACTTTTAATTCGAATGAATCCGGTCAATCAGAACTTTCAATCCGAATGAATCCGGTCTATCCAAATCAATCCGAATGATTTCGAAAAATTAGGATTCATTCGGATTGACCAGATTTATTCAGATTGAAAGGATTAATTGTTATTATTATTATTATTCGGATTAATTGTGATTAATTCCGATTGACCGGATTCATTCGGATTACAAGTTCGAGTTGATTTAATAACAAAAACTCGTAAATTTTGGTGGAGTCCACGTCAAAACCGTTTCTTTATTCCTTTTCCTGTGAATGACCCATATAAATTATTCTTATCGAATCGTTTTATATTACATATCAATTCAGGTGTATACTGTTAAAAATGTTTGTAAAATTAATATACTTTTAATATACGAAAGTATATTAATTTTAATATACATGTGTCGAACATTAAATTAATATACTACAACATAGTGATATATTAAATTTAGTTTACGGTATATGCAAATGACTTTACTCACTGTATATTAAATTTCGATCCGTTTTTTTTAACAGTGTAAAAACTATAAGATATCCCAAAAATATTCTTTTCTACTTTTTAAACCAAAAATCTAAACTTTGAGAAAATTTATTCAGCTTAAAAATTTCTCGCAAGATTCTTTTGTTAGGATTTCTTTTCCTTAACAATAAAAATTTTTGCAAGTGATTCTGTTTATCCTTAATTTTAAATATTAGAATTTTTTTGTTTTTAAAAACCAGAGTTTTAAAGGTTTTTTTTTTTATCAGAATAGCAACCGCCAACCAACTACATGTAGAGTCTCTTTTAAAAACTTTCCATCGTCTAAATATTCTACAATAATAATTTTCTGAATTTTCTCTACCTCAAAATCAACAGTTTGAAAATTGTAAAATATACCCAGCAATTTAAAATTTATTCGGAGCA
>JAUESH010000036.1:4290691-4316448 GCA_032275165.1 Synergus magnus
AGGGGGGGACGCAGAATCAGTCAAGCGTGAAAACGGCCCCGAATAGAGTGGCCCCGAATCGGTGTACCAGTGTATCCACAAATTAACTGGGAAAAATATTTAGAATTACATATTGTAAAATATTATTTTTAAATGTTATTTTAATTATTTCAGTGGAGCGAGTAAAGTCACGTTAAATTCTCAACAAAGAGATTTCTCATGCAACGTATAAAAGTGGGAAATTTTCATTGAAAATGGCCCATTGAACATCTTTTTATGCACTTTCTTACAGTAGAAAGGTTGCTTTGAAATTCTTTTCAATTCATTTTGAATTCTTTAAAATTCTTTTTATTTTATTTTTAATTCCTTAGAAATCACTAAAATTCATCTTGAATTCTTTTCAATTAATTTTACATTCCTCTGAATTCAACGAAATTCATCTCGAATTCTTCTGAATTCTTTGGAATTCACATTGAATTCCAAATTCTATAAATCCAAGATTAATTCTAGGCAATCTATTATAGAATCTAAAAAATTCAAGTTGAATTCCAAGAATTTAAACCGAATTCTAGAGTATTTACGATCCATTCTAGGGAAATCAAGAATAAATCCAGGCATTTTTGAAATCTCAGAAATCTCTTTATTAAATACTTTATACAGAAAGACATTTTTTTAAATGATCCAAAAAAATGATTGTCTAATTCTTAAAATAATAGAAAGAATCCATACAATTAAAGACTCATCAGTATAAAAGACTTTTTTTAATTTCCTTCCAAGTTTTTATTACATTCTCAACCAGCGATCGAGAGACTGGCTTATATACCCGATGGCCATGGTAGAGCACTTTTCACGAATCAAATGTCATGTGCCGACCACGTGGGTTGATAGAGTCCATAAAGGTATCGGTGGTGACACCTAACGGCGCTTCGTAGAAATGGATGTTCGACTTGAGGTTCTCATTTGATCTCGTGAAGTCTTCGAATACCCTCTTTGAATACCCTCGAGGTTCCAACGGGGTAATAGGGTGGGGATGGGAAAACGATTATTCACTTACTTTCACCCATGTAGTAGCAATCGCTTCATGCGGGACAAAGTAAAACCACTCCTAGTCTATCGGTGTCTGACCTTAAAAATCTACTCCCCTTAAAATGAGTTCCCTGCACTTCATAGCTTCAACTTTCATGATATACTCTTCCAAATTCCAAACTTTACTTCCAAATTTTAAATTCGGAATATTAATCATATTTATATTTATTCATTAAATAATAATAATAATATAATTTCTTTAATTTATTATTATTATTATTATTATTATTATTATTATTATTATTATTATTATATTTGCGTATTGCAAAACTAGGAGACTTTTTAGTTTGATTGAAGCACGTCGGCTGTTATTCCGCATTATAAGGGTCCCGCATGGCAGCTGATTGAACCCATGAGAAACGCAAATTCCCCCTTGAATCTCTTGATTTTTTTTCCTCTTCCAAAGCTCCCATTCGCTATTCCAAACGATGACTTCTTCCAATGGGGACGAGAACCCTGACGTCATTCCCTGGCCACGTTTCTGTCAGCGAGCCGACCCTCTGAGTCACGACGTCCTATGCCGTTCGCGTCCACTGGAATCGTGAGGCAAGGTCCCCGAGAATAGTGTTCGAATTTATCACGACGATTTTACTTCTGCAATCTACTTTGAAAATTACCGCTTCGTTAAATATAAATTCTTTAAATTATTTAAATTACATTCTTTCTCTTTATTATATTTTTCTCATTTCTTTGTTCACAATTAATTGCTGAAGATTAAAGTACAAAGAATTTAAGAATAAGGATTCACGATGACTGCAAAAGAAATTAAGTTAAATTCAAAAGAATTTGAAACAATTGAAGTTGAATTGTGAATTCCCCATTTTTAAAAATCACGCAGAATTCTAGAGATTTCAAAATCAAATTTAAGGAATTTGAGATTAAACCTAAGAGAAATTAAGACAAATTCTAGGAAATTTGAGAAAAAGTCTACAGAATTTAAGATTAATTATTTTTCTCTGAGTATCTGTCCTAATGTTTCCCTATTCTTTATGTTTCAGAGTTGTGCAATGATGGGTCTGCAGGCCACGGCAGGAAAACGTAAGCTGGAGGGAGGTGTGGGCTGCATGGAGTTCGACATGGATGTGGGTGAGAGCCCGTCAAAACTCGGGAAAGTAGAAGGAAGCTGGTGGGCGATGGAGGAGGGCTACACGGCGCCCCTTAGCCAGACGACGTCGCCCTCGTACTTCGAGATGGAGTCATCGTCGCCCTGCTTGCAGGCGACCCCGTGCCAACCGGCGGCAAGTCCGCCACCCCCGACTCAGCTGCATCACTCGCAGCACTACTACCAACGCGGACCAGCCAACAACGGCTACAACCAGCTATCGAGGCCGCAACCCCAGTGGGCTCAGCCCCATCACTACGAGCCCCCGACGATAAGGCGGGACGAAAACGGCAAGAGTTACCTGGAGCTTGGCTCGTGCTACCGCGCCAACGAGAGGTGCTGTGAGGGATCGAGAACCAGCTGGTGCAGAAGAGGGAGAGCTTGCTACCGACAGAGAAGGCTCGCCGTCCTCAATATCTCCATGTGCAAGCTGGCGAGGTATCGCCAATTCCCGGACCCCAGCCTCCACCGATCGGTGCTCATCTGCAATACCTTAAGGCACCTAGAGAGGGAAATGGAAAGGGACAGGAGTCCGCCTCCAATGGAGCCCGTCGTCCCAGCCCCCATGGCCCAACTGCAACCTCCGGAGCAGGGCAGGCTAACGCCCTTCCCCCTGCCTCCAACCTCTTCCGCAGAGACTGACGCCGACTCCGGTATCGGCGACAGCGACGATAGTCGGTCTATCAATTGGGGCAGCGTACTTTCCCTCTCGAGTCAATCGCCCCTAGACCCTCTCAACAACAACGAGCTCCTGGACGTGGACATTGGTCCCGATCTAGACCTCGACCTGCTTCCAGGCTGGAAGCTCACCCCGCTCTCGGCGGACGACATACTCAGGAGTACGAATGCCCAGGACCATCAGCTCTCCAACGGCTCCATAGGCGGTGCCAGCTCCACTTGTAACACGAGTAGTAACCACGAGTCGCTCATGTGCGTCGGGTCATAGCCCTCGACGATTCTCACGTCGCTGAGCCACCTCATCGATTTCTACCCCCTGACGCCCCAGGGCAAGTAGGAGCTCCTGACGTCCCAAAGCCGACGATGACCGTCCGCCGCGACGCAAAACGTCAAGCGTCCTCGCATCCCATCGCAGACTCGATCGTCGTGCTTCGTCGTGTATATTTAATTCTTCGCGTCAATTACACGCTATCTCGATTTTCTTCTCCTTCCTTGGTTTTCCGCGTTATTCTGCGCAAGCTGTAAACCCGCTCGGCGAACGCATGAATCAAGCTTCCAACGAAAAACTCCTCTGGCCGAATCAAAGAGGTCTCGATCCTTCCGTTTTGTTGAGAAAAAGATTCGCCACCATCTACCTTTTTCTTGAAAGGGATCTCTTTAAAATAATTGTCTAACTTTGTTTAAGGGGGCTGGGTTCAAACTCTTACCTCAAAATTCAATTTCCTCATTTTACTTAATAAATATTAGGATTGGGTATCTTTTCGTTCTGTAGATGTACTCTCTTTTTAAATAGAAATAGAAATAGAAATAGAAATAGTTTCTATAGGGCGAAAAAATACTTTTTAATACTTTTGAGTAAAATAAGGAAAGCGAATTTCGAGGCTAGAAATTGGTTTCAACGCCCTTAACAAAAAATCGAGACCTTCTTGTGGACGCAAGACGGCGTTCCTAGGGTAAGAAAAACACGGATGCCGTGTCCTCCAACTCGCACGATGCACAGAGACATGTTACAACATAGGGCGTAAAGTACGGCAAATTACCTCGAAATTCCATCTCTTCATTTTACTTCATAAATATTATAATTAAATATTTTTTCGCTCTACAGCGCTACTTCTTTTTGAAATAGAAGTCTGTCTAAAGAGCGGAAAAATATTTAATTACAATATTTGTTGAGTAAAGTGAGGAAATCGAATCTTGAAGTAAGAAGATGGTTTCAACAACTTAAAGCTTCTTCTACGCTGGCGTACTTTTCGCCCTCTGGTGTAACCTAGCTCACAGATACATAAAAATGGTGCTAGGATGTCTGACCTGGTGCTCTTTCTTCTTAGTCGATCGGCAGTTTTGCGTTCTTGTCGAGGACTTTGTTATCTGAAGTTGAATAGGCTGTGTGATTCGCTACCAGAGCTAATGCGTTTTATTATCTGCTCTGGCCAGCAGAGTTTACGAATACGTTGCTAACTCTCATCTAAATTTTATTGTTAAAGAGCAATTGCAAACACCAACTGATTAAAATCTAATCGGAGTCAGTCATGAGATTCATCACAAAAATGTCTTCTGTGATTAAGTTTGACTTAACTAGTTATTAAAGAGATCTTCCTTTTTGTGTAGATTCGAAAATACTCTATTTCGATAAAATCAATTCTATTTTTGTTTGATGAATTTCCTGAGAGATTCGCATTGGGATGAAAATCTCTACTTCATTTTCTGTGCTTCATTTGTCAGAACTTGAATGAACTTCGTGCAGAGATCGTTGCCTATCACTGATCTCCCGCGATTTAGAAATCGCCTGTGAGCGCAAAGGTCTCTGTGGGATGGACATTCGGCTAAGTTGATCCTTTCAAGAACGCAAAATTACTGACCGATTGCCCTAAAAGAAGCAGCTATACTTAAAGAAACACTATAAATATGGATACAGATCTAAAGCCGTAAAAGCTAATCGATGAATGGACTTGACTGATTACTTAAAAGCAACGTAATTATATACGATGTAAGTTGGTTTATCGTGTAATTAATTAAACGTAATGCCCTCATCATCATACACATCTACAGACACCATACAGACTTCGTACTCTTGAAATATCTACTGCGCATGTGCAGATATCTAGAACGCATGCGCAGTAGAGATTCCAATACAAATATTAAACAAAGACACGCGAAAATGCTAGGTACTTGATGTAAATAAATATGTTACTAAGGCTATAATAATAACGTAAGCAAGAAGAAGGTTAAGAACAAAATGTACTCTTCGTTTCCTCTTTCTTTTCACATTCTCAAATTCTTACATCGGAGACAAAAGTTGCAACATCTCAGTTTTTTTTTTCTTTCGCAAATTATTTATTTTTTTACCTTGACCAATATTACTTTTAGCATGAGAAATGTGGGAAAGAGAGACAAGAGTAAAATCAGGAGCAACCTGCGCTTCGATTTTCAATGAAGCTCGACTTCTTGTTGTATGTATGTGTGTGTGATTAAAACCGTTGTTGTTTTCTTCCATGGATTGCGCTCGCGTTGAGCGGCAGATTGGCCGAGCGCGCGTTGTAGGTTTTATTCGCGCTTTAGAGGGGAAAAACACAAGAATTTCGTCCATTGCGCACGGCCATCTACCGCTGAACGACCGAAAGCTAGAAAGTCACGAACAAAGGTAGCGAAAAATTTTGATCGAACAGAAGGCGCCTCTCTCGATCCTTCTTAACAAAACTCTAATGCTCGAAATTCGAGAGATCTTTCGCTAAAGATTGTATTCATTATTATGGAAAATTTCCGTCTTGTTTATTTGTTAAAATTTACCACGTATGCGCAAGATAAGCGAGGAAGATCTACCGCGCATGCGCGATAGGTTCCTGAGATCTACTGCGCATTCCTAAAATCGATTGCTGATGCGTGGTTCGATTCGTATTTCGAGCCCGGGAGGATAAATATATAATACGTAGGCAGAAATTCTTTAGCAAAAAAATACCTAGTAATACTCATTGAGGGAGTAGGATGGTTCTTATTACGTGGGGAAAAATTTTTGTTAAGAAAAGTTGGGCTCAAAGTTTTTATAAAATTCTCTGAGCGAAACATTTTAAATTTTAGAATAAATAAGGACCACCCTAGTCTTGAGAGAGGCACAATTTGATCGAAGAGACGAACCTCGACGAAATCAGCACAAAAAAAACAGGTCTTACGAACTGTAAATTAAGCTCTTTGTAACATAACGGCGAACGAAAGAAGTGAATTGAGTCTAGTGCGATCACAGGTTGATGCGAGTATGAGCGAAAGAAATAGGATTGTTCAGTGACTATGAGGAAATCTTGTAAATAGTATAAATAGCACACAAATCTGCGTCTAAAAGCGATGAGAAATCTAGATATAAAAGAATATACATATAAGATATTATTATATATTATATATAAATATATATATATAAACGAGAAATATATATATATTATAAGATTATTATATTTACCTTGGTAAGTGATACAAGGCGGTTGACGATCCTCACATGATTTCCGACTTCCAAGTTGTTTTATTATTTTACATTTGTTAATATTTTTTTTTTGTTAATTTCCTCCGACTTTCGAAACCTTTAGTCTTTTTATACACATTTTGTACGACTGACGAATTTATTTCCCGCAATATGTTCGGGCAATCCAAATTCGGATTTTAGTAGAGTTTACAAGTTTTGAAATATTGAAATATTGAAAATTAAAAAAAAATACTGATTGGATTCGTAGTTGGATGAAATACATTTTTTTGGTTTATAAAACCAAAGATCGACGCGAATGCGATTAAGTTCCTATTACTTCTAATTGAAAATTAGTTAGTTTGGATTTAATGAGCGCCGATTTAATTATTTAAATGGTGGAGGGGAATCGATTGAGAATTGATCAACCGCTGGAAATGAAAAGGCAAGAAAGACATAAACGCTGTAAATTGTAAATAGTAGAGAAATTGTGAGAGGGGTGAGACCTTTTTGTAAAAGTAAAATACAATCCTGCGAATAAGAGAGACAAAAATTAAAAGCGCGAAGCGAGCGTGATGGCGTTCGAGCTGGTCTCGTTGTTGTATGAAATGTTTTCTTATGACCGATTTCTTCGCAATCTTCAACTTGGGATTTAAAAATTTACAAACTTCAAGATTGAGAAGAGCGGTCCTTGTTCAATTTTCGATGACTATCTTCCTCTCTTCGCGCGATCCTTTCATATGAAAGACAATTAGGTATCTATAAAATGCGCGTTTGAAAATCGTTTTCGATCGCTCGACTTGGATCCTTATTCGCCTTATCGAGGTGAAAATCATGTATAATAAATTGTATATTATTTAAAGACGTGGAGTGGCGAAAAATTTTAATTAAATATTAAAAACACAATTACTCTAGTCGCAAGGAGGCGAATGATGATCCGAAATAATTGTGCGATCGGTCGATAGCATGTCGTTTTCTCAGCCACAATTGTATCACGTACCACGTTTTACCAAAATACCAACAGCGGAATGAACATTGGAAAAAAGTAAACCACCAACACACAATATGGACAACAACTATCAAAAACAATAAAGAGTATTATTCTATATATAACGATTGCATTTTATACTTTTGGCAATTTTCCTTCCTTTCCAAATACATCCTCTATTTTCAAATTTATATGAAAATTAAGGAAGGTCAAATTTAAAATATTTAATATGTTTGAACTAAAGTCAATAATTGTTTGAATCTAGTAAAATTCGGAATCTTGTGTAATTTTCACTTTTTATTACTGAAGTACTTTAAATCTTAGTTATTTATTATTATTATTATTATTATTATTATTATTATTATTATTATCAGTTTTTATATTTTTTAACGGTTTTTAAACTCTCATAAAAAAATTTTATGATCCAATACAAGATTTTCAACAGGGATGTTAATTAATAAATAAATAACTACTTCGAAGAATTACTGCAACAAATTTTTGAAATAGATAAGTTACATTAGAAAATAATTGTCGATAATTCAAAATTCCCGACATTATAAAATTGCCGAGGCTAGAAAATTTTCAATGATATAAAATAGTTATTATGTAAAAAAATCTTTTTATTTGAAAGATGTTAAAGGTTGTTGGTCTGCAATTCATTTTAGTTTTATGGCAATATTTTAAATATTGACTATTTTTATGTTGTGAAAAAATTCTCTCTAGCCCCGCTGAGAATTTTTTTATTTGTTTAGATTCGAGAAATTTATAACGTCGAGAATTTTTTAGTATCACAGCTTTACAGTATGGAAATTTTTCTTTGTCGGGAACTTTTTCATTCTCGACAATTTTCTACTTTAAAAATTTATTTACATATCGGAAATTTAACAGTGTGGGGTATTTTTCGATATTTTTTAGTCCCAGTAGATCAGCAGGAAACTAAAACTCTGAAATTTTAAATAAAACCGCTCGGTCACTGAAAGGTCAAAGTTTGACTTTAACATTCGCTTACAATGTCTACGTCAATTATGCACGATCTAAATAAATCATGGCTGGTGACACTGCGTCCTTCTTTTCGATTCAATCGCACGCTTCTGAATATGTATGTGCGATTGTCGCTAAATTGGAACGGAAGTTCTTTTTATTATTTCAAAAATCATATTAGTGTAGCTGAGTGCTCAGAATCTCTCCTCCTTAATTAAAAAGACTATAAAGTCGAAACTTTAATAAAATATCTTCATTTTAAATATAATACAACGAGTATATAATATCAAAATTAACTTCGAAGATACAATTCAATTTTTTTTTATTTCAAAAATTAAAATCTGCTTTTTATTCTACATCTTTGATTAAAAAAAAAAAAAATTATGAGAACATTTTAAGAGGACAGCGACACCGTAAAATCGAATAACCGAAAACCAATCCAATCACTGTCGTCAAAATGCGATGGATCATATTTAATTTTTGAGCCCTTTTCTTCGCTTCTTGAATAGTGCTAACTGGATCGTTGAGTAGATAAAGCCTCAATCCACTCCAATAGGCGTCAATATAATCTCTCCAATCGAAATCTCTTATATCGCAGAAGAAAAGTTGCCTATCAGAGGAATTCATTTTGTCCCAAACAGTTTGCATTTGATTGACGTGGACTCTCCATCCACCGTTGCAATAATAGGTCACCGATTTGAATTGCTTGATCAATCGACACAACGTTGGCTGCTTATTTCCTGACTTACAACAGCACTTTTTACAATTCCTGAAAAAAAAAAAAGATTATTAAATATTTTATTTACTTATGATAACAGAAAATAGTTTTTACAAGCGTTCTAGTATTTTCGATTATTTTATTTGTAACTTTATCGTATTTATTTTCTTAAGTGGAATTTTTTTAATTTTTAGTAGAAAAATCTATTTGAAATTATTAAAAATGTCTAACGTTTCAATTTGAAATTATTCCTTTTGGAATGTGTAATCAGTCCGGCCAATCCCAATTAGCAGTGTTGCCAATCCAAAATGGTCGGGATTCCCCGCGCTTATTAGATAATATTTAAATACGTACATTCCTCCTCGCAGGCACTTGACTGCACAGGCTACAAAAGCTGGGATAATGTGAAAGAGAATGTGCAAAATGTGGAACAACCATAATTTATCAGTTTTGAAGTTAAAGGCACTCCACACTTGTTTTGAGGGTGGACTTGATTCACTGTCAGCCAAGACAAGGTCGTAGAATCTTTTCATAGTAATCGGCTTCACATTTGACGTTCCATAATTGTAAACTGAAGCTTCCTTTTCCTTTTTCCTGTTAAAAGTGAAACAAGAATTTGAATTTAAAAAAATTTAGAAATATTCAAATGATTTTGAGAGTCTAAGAGAATTGAAAAAAAAAACTCAAATGAATTGAAAATTCAAGGTGAAATTTTCTACATTTTAATTCAAACAACAGGCAAAACGTTGAATTTTGTTGACGTCTGAAAAATTACTATAAAAAAATTGATTAAACTGATATTTCAAAATTTCTTACTCTTTGTTTACAATGTCCCAGGCAGTTGCGATCAAAGCATTCGCACACATATCTACAGGTACACAATCCATAGGAAAATCTAACATGTAAGTTGTGTGAATGCAACCAAGACTGGCACCCAAACAAATGTATGCAGGTCCATCGATATTTTCACACCAGCCATCAATTGGTTCCTTGAAAGTCGAAATCACTATAAACAAAAAAATCAAAATAAATAAATACAGTGACATTAAAAATAAATTTCTATTACATTTGTCCATTTGGAAGTATAAGAAATTTAAGGGTGTTGGGCTCAAGTCCTAAACTCAAAATGCAATCTCTTCATTTTACTCAACAAATATCAGAAATAAGTATTTTTGCGTTCTACAGCGGTTCTCTTTTTTAAGATAGAAGTGGGAACAAATTCTCTTCCCCTTTTTTAAAAGTTATCGAAAATTATCCTAATTTTAATAATAATAATTATTACTATTTTAGAACCTACTAATGCTGGGTCTGAAAACGCCACAAGCAAAGTTCACTCTTCTTCCGCAGTCCCTGACCAAGTCTTCAGCAGTGGATCTTGAGAAAACGTGAAGATCAGGCCATTCTCCTATTGCAATAGCAATCGCTTCTTTTGTCACGCCACCGGATTCTTCTTCGGCTTTTAGCAAGTCAGCAACAAACTTCAAGTCACCTGGAGGTCGATAGAACTCCTCCTTGATGTCTTTTTCAGGAGCGTGAGCGAAGACTGTTGATACGTACATGAAGGCTTCCAAGTTTTTGCAGTTCTTGGCCAAGTCCAACATATTTTTAGTTCCCAAAACGTTAACTCTGAGGGTGACGCTGACATTGTTTTCATGTTTTTCGGTTGAAGCACTGTGGAAAATTAATTGAGTTTCCTCGAGGATGGTTGATCGATCTGCATCTGATAATCCCAAATTTGGTTGCCTTATGTCGCCTTCGACTGCTACTATCTTTTTGTCGAAATCGGGAGTTTGACTCCTAAGTTTGTCAAACACCTGTAATGAATAATTAAATAATTAAATAAATTCAATTCTAGAAAGTAAAGCAAAGTTATACGAAGTTGTAAATAATTAAAATTGAAAGTCTTCAAAATTAGACAATTTGTAAATGAGAAACGTATAAAATTTATTTTTAGGCCTACAAATAACTTAAAAAATTTTAGTACTAAAAATTCAAAAGTTAAAATTAATCGATATTATAAATTAAAAATTAATAATTTTAGGATTAGACGTTACGAACTCAATAATTTAAAAAAATTAAAAGTTGGAATTAAATTTTATCCTTAAATTCCGAACTCTTCATTTTACTTGAAAAATATCATAATTACACATTTTTTCACTCTATAGTGGTACTTATTTTTTAATTAGAAATATTTGTATAAAACAAACAACTGTATATTTTT
Organism: Synergus magnus; assembly: GCA_032275165.1. Lineage (NCBI taxonomy): Eukaryota > Metazoa > Arthropoda > Insecta > Hymenoptera > Cynipidae > Synergus > Synergus magnus. Next base: position 4,301,890 of record JAUESH010000036.1, read on the forward strand.
AATACTTTTTATGAAAAATTAAATTATTGAATTTCGAGCTTAGACCTCGAATTTTTCGTTTCAAGCAAAAAGTATTAAGAATTAAACATTTTTTCGCTCTATAGGAACATTTATGTCCAACACCCTTAAAAATATCCTGAAATATTATAAACAATTTTTAATTATACTTTTACTCACAATACTCTGCAGTAATTGATCTTTCCTCTCATTTAGAGATGAATCCTTCTTTGTTCTGAACAAAACAAAAATCTTCTTCAAATCTGAACACTCCCTCAACAATTTCTCAACCACCAATTTTCCCAAAGTTCCTGTGGCACCAGTAACTAAAATCGATTTTCCAGAATAAAACTTCCTAATTTCGCTTTCACCCTTCCTAATAGGCTGAACTTCACTATCAACGCCAATCCTATTATAAATCGCATCCATCTTGCGTAAATTAAAAAAAAATCACAGTTATAAAAATCCGTCGTTCGATTCACCAAATTAGGTGAAATTAAGCTCGCTCGAGTTCGCACATCGGATAAATGACTAATCAAACTAAGGCGTGCGATTTAATCGCCTTTTTATACACTCTGCTTTTAAATTATGGATGCGACATCGCCAAGGAGGGCAGAATATCTAATTGTTCAGTTTCATTTTGCTGACACAATCTTTTACGTAGACACTAAATAAAGATTTTTTTTTGAAAGGTCAAAGTTATGGCCGAAAGTTAATAAATTTTCTTCAGAAAGATTTACGCCTGCGAGGTATATATTTGAAAATAAATTTTTTTCGGTTTAGAAAAATTTTAATTATAACGTTTTCCGAGAAACAATGAGATAATTTCAACTAGAATTGCTTTTATTTTTTATCTTTTTTAATACAATCAACTAAAGTCGAATCTCAGACAGAAAGCCGTTGATTATTGGTAGCAAATAGATCTCAAAGTGAGTTATGAATATTTAAGAGCCTTCAGCTTTTTGAATTTTATTCACAATGACTAGATCGTCGTAGCATTGGCTCTTTTCAAATTACAATACTTGTGTCGTACATAACATCAATTACGGTAATCGACAATAAAAAGCTTTAAAAGTATTATATGGTAAATTTCATGCTAGAATTATTAGCAAAAGAATTCAATAGAATTCGAAGGAATTTAAAACAATTCAAAAATAAAAAAAAATCCTTGACGTAAGGTAAAAAATTTTGCCATTCTAGAAGAAAATTTACCATGGAGACGATTGAAAAATCGCAAAAGGTAAACTTCCTGATAAATATTTTCGAAACAAAATTCATGACAGAAAATTCGGAGTGTTATAAAATATTCGATGGAAAATTGTCGATCTAAACAATTTTATAACGCCGCAAATGTTCTGCTTTAAAAATTCGTTTATCGAGAAGTTTATAGTGGGAATTAAAATTTTTTTTTCAGTTCCCACGAGTAATTTTCCTAAATTTCTAATTACGTAGAGCTCAAGTTAAAAATGTATATAAAATTCTGAGTCTTACTTTCTAATACCGAATATCGACAGAAAAGTATTTACATATTTACAGAAATGTTTGTACTGAAAAGTGTAGCAGTCATAAATTTTTGAAGCGTATTCATTCGGCGTTGATTGTTTCCAAACAAAACATGCAGAAGGAAAATTTCAGTCGATTTAGAATACAAGCTACTTTAAATACATTCTACAAGGGCAATGCTGATTATATTGAGGAAAAATTAACATCGCTTAAAACGCACTTATTATCATCGTAGATATGCGAGAATGTTCTCAAATTTTCTACAATACAAAGACACAATTTACGACAATTTTATCGATAAATATGAGAGACCGTTTGTGATTTAGTTAGTGGAATGCTAAAGCTCACACTTATCTTAATCTAAATACTACTGAGCTAATTCAGGGTGGCCACTAAAATCTAAGAATAAAAATCCCAGTCATTTCCTGATTCGAAATAAAACTCTTTTGAATTCGAAGCAGTGAAAATTAAACATTATAATATTTAAGAACAATTTTAAGTTCGAAGTTCATTAATGCAAAATTAAAAATTGTTTTCCGCCAAGCGGCCACCCTTTAATTTACTAATTGAGAATAAATTGAGCTTATATCTTACGATAACTAGATTTGTTTAGAAGCACTCAATCTTTCTAAACGATTGAAATACTTGTGCGATATTTTTACTTTGATTGTCAGCGGGCGGAAAAAATTTGTTTAGATTTTAGAACAAATTCTAAAAATATATCACTAATTTTTTTGTAAAGTATTGCACTAAATTTTCAAAGTATTTCACTACTTTCAAATTTTGATTTCATTCTCGACACTTTCGTATATATCTATATTTCTTTTAACGCTAAAAGAAACAATAAAGTAACGAGTATTGATAAACTTTGCATGAATGAATACTGAATTTGAAAACTTCAAATATAAGTCTTTTTGCAAATAAACTACGTTCTATATGGATTTACCAATATTCTCTAGATTGTCAATTTTCAATATTAATCGACTAATATTTTAATTTCCTATTTAATTTTTCAAAGGAATATTAAGATAACTACAAATCTTTTGGCTCTTCATTGATTTCCGCCATTTTCCCGCTAATATTAAGAGTGTAAGTACCTAACTGATGAGGAACGATGACGTAGCTGTGAACAATGGACGATTGGGGCTGGATTTGTGTGGGTTCAACAAGCTCTTCCAGATTGTCTTTTGCAAGGGTGAAAATTTCGTCGCATTGCTTTTCTTGAATAGACTTTGCTTGATGTGTTTCCATATGCTTTATCATGTCGTTTTTCAGTGAGAAAGTTCTATCGCAGTCTGAGCAGCGGAATGGTTTGGTACATGTATGAATTCTTTCGTGGATTGTCAATGCACTTTTTCTGGTGAAGCTTTTGTTGCAAAAGCTACAAACGTGGGGCCTTATTCCTGAATGCGTTTTCATATGTTGACTTAAATTGCTCGAACATCTGTAAAATATTTGTTCTGATGAATCAGTAAGGATCTAGAGATTAAATTAAATCATCTGGAATTCAGCTGTTGAATTAAGAGATTAAGGACCTTGAATTCAAATTTTCAGTACATATCCTGATCTCAAAGAATTTCTAGTTATTTCTCAGATTTCTTACCTGTATTGCATATTGCAAATTTTGCAAGTATATGGACGTTCTCCGGTGTGAATCCTTTCATGTGTAAGCATCACATCCTTGGACATGAAAGCTTCTCCACAAAATTGACACACGTGAGGTCTTTCGTTCGAGTGAATCGACTTCTTGTGATAAGACAGAGAGGTTTTGCTAGATAATTTTTTCCCACATTCGTCGCATTCAATGTTGCACTTGTCAACGAAATGAACGCGTTCGTGATTTCGAAGCAAATTTTGTTTGGAGAATACCTTAGAGCATATTTTACATGACCAGATAATTTTGTCCCCTGATTTCTTTTTTACACTTTCGATGATATCGTAATCAGTGTGCTGCTTCCGGTGTAATTTTAATTCACTCATTGACTTACACTGTTGCTCGCAGATCTGTAAATATTAAAAATGTTCAAAGCATATTTTGGAAAAAGTAACACATATCGCTGTAGAACGCGAACATATTTATTTCTAATTTTTGTTGCGTAAAATGAAGAAACAGAATTTTGAGTTCAGAATTTAAGCCTTAGGGACACCCTTAGTAGATAAAATTCTGTACTTACACTACAAGTATAGTGTCCATCGCCTTTTTCGTGTCTTTTGAGATGTGCTTTCATGTTTCCCCTTCTATTAAATGTCACCCCACAAACTGGACATTCGTGTTTGTTAACTCCATGAGAAAGTTTATGTTGCCTTAATTGAATTCTCTTAAAGAAAGCTTTTCCACATTGATCACAAGCATATGGCTTGTTGCCAGTGTGCTGGTGCATATGTTCGCCCAGATGAAACCTAAGTAAATATTATAAAACGAGAGAATTTAAAATTAAAACCCTAGTAAATTCTGTTCGCATGTTTTAAAGATCAAAAAGAATATATACCTAGACCTAAAAGCACTTCCGCAAATATCACAAACATGTCTTTTCTTCTTCGAATCCTCCAAATGAATCCTTTTGTGCCCCCTCAAATTATTTGAGTGTTTGAAGCTCTTTCCACATAGATCACAAAGATATGGTGTATCCGATCGATGCGTAGCCACATGAATATCCAAACTCGACCATTTCTCATAGGCTTTCTCGCAAAAATGACACTTAAATAAACTCTGACCCGCATGATTTTCTGATACATGAATTTGCAACTCTTTTCGAGTAACGAATAACATCTGACAATAGCCACAAGTTCGGTCCATTCCAGACGAATTGAGTAAGACATCAACTTCATTGAATGCCGAATCTAACGCATCGGAACCCCCCACATTTAGAATGCAGGGTTCGCAGTGAATGGAATGTTCATCTAGAAGCATTTTAGAGTCGAAGACTTGTTTACAAATGTTGCAAGTGTTCATGGAGAGTTGGAAATCTGTGATCGCTTGCATTTCTTCATTTTCAATATCGCAACGGGAAGATTCTTTTAAAATAAGTTCTCCTCCAACACAGATTGTCTTATGATTATCAAAAATTTCTTGTGTTTTGAAGCAACCGCCGCGTTCACACTCAATGGAAATGTTGTCACTCGTTTCGGGTTCAGGAAGGACTTGGAAAAAAGTAGTCAAGCCTGGGTGAACCTATAGAGAGACAATAATAGTTTTATTTTTCTGGCTTCTATAAATTTAAGATGCCAAACTTTTAAATTCCCGACGTAACACAATTAAAAGCAAAAAGATACGGCTGCAAAAATCTTACCTCATTATCAGAACCGTCCGGAAACTTTAGATTTTGCAAGGCAGTGTCACTCAATTCCGAATGGTGGGACATAATTTCCGATTGATCCAATTCTAAATTTATTTGATTTTGATCTAAACTTATCAAGTATCCCAGATAAACTTTGTCAGCATCAGAGTCTTCTTGAATATTATGTCCGATGGAGCAACCCAATTTAGTAAATCTTCTATCGTGTACTGGCTGCAAAAATAAGATACAAAGTTATGGTTTATAATTCAAGATGTTGTATGTATATACATATATGTATAAATATTTCAAGCAAAAGTGTAGAAAACATTTCTCACTTCTTTATCGGGCTTGAAATATCTCCTGAACTTTATGTCTGTTTGCAAACACTTGAGAGCAAACGTGTGTGTGTTCTCCAGTGTATTACAACAGTTCATGCACACTTTTTGAGAAAATGTTTCGAGCTGCAGTTGGATTGGAAAGAACAGTTCTAGTCTCTCCTTCAGTCTTAATTCACTCCCCCTGTTGGAGAATATCTCGATTCCTTCGGATATCTCTTCACCGCAAACGCGGCATGCATTAGTAATAAATCTTGTCATTTGCTCGTAATTTTCGAGTTGTTCGCTCATGTTACAAAGGAGCTGAGAGTTTGCTGCTTCATTGTGTTTATCTCTGAAACATAATTTTTTTTAACGAACTTGGCTTAGTAATAAAAATTTACAATTTTAAAATCAGTAAGGAATGGGAAAAGGACAAACATATATAAAAGCAATGAGAAAGTATATAAAAATATAAAAGCAATATGACAGCAGTAAAATTAATTTCATATGAAACTTTAATCGACGTCGGGTCCATATGCTAAGAAAACAATTCGACAATTAGACAATAATACAAAAAACGATACAAAAAAGATTTTAAAAAACTACTGTTCAAAAAATAACCTCTAACATGGTATTAAAAAACAAATACTCACGCATTGTGGTTAGTATAATGCATAAAAAGCTCATTTGACGAATTATCTTTCTCTGAGGAATAAATACACCCACCAGATTCACGATCTGTTTCCATTTTTAAGCGTTCTTCGACAAATTATTGGTATAAGGTAACTCCCATCACCTATAAAATGATAAATAATAAAATAATGATCATAATAGACGGAGACAATACAACGACAGAAGAGAAATATAAAAGGACAAAATATTTCCAAGGATAAAGCCCGCGAAATTTGAATTACCACTTCGACTTAAACACTATACAACAAATATAAATACTTTTTAAATAAATTCTCAATGTAAAAAAGTCTGAGGCAATAAAGAAATCATAAAAAAGTTGTGATAATTTAGAAATCATTTATTTTCAGGGTAATTTTGCATTTTGTAAATTCTTTTCCAGAAGCAGCCATCTTGAATTTCCCCCACTCGACCGAAAATGAAGAGACTGACAGCTGGTAAGTTAGGTTCGGTTAGGTTGGGTTTGTAGTGTTTGTAGCGTTTGTAGCATTGGAAGTTATCAGAAGTTGTGGACGTTGTGGAACGTTGTAGAATTAAACAATTTTGTAGGATTTATTTATTAATCTGCTAAGTTGCAAGGAAAAAAATTTTACTGGAGTTTATTTCTGGGTTTCCTTGTGATAAAACTGAAGAAAAATCCAAGGTAAATTTCTTATTTTCATTGTAATTCCTATATATTTGCTCTGTTTTTTATCATGGGGTTGAGTCTCTTTTGGAGTTTTGGGCCTTTACATATAGATCGTTAGATCCGTTAGATCAAAGTTGGTTATATGTGCATAATATTAGATATGTATACTTTTTAAGTAGTTCTGCATAAACTTCTTCCTAAAATATATAAATTATATTTAAAAGAGAAAATTATACGCTATATGTAACACATTCTTTTTCGTTCGAATCTTTGTAGCGTTTCGAAATTATTTATTAATTCATTCAAATCCTGTTAACTCATTTTTAAAATGGAATTATGTGTACAGAGCGAAAAAATGTTTAATTTTAACCATCATCTTTGCCTGAAATAAAAATTAAATTTTGAAGTTATATTTTAAACTCTTCGTTTTATACGAAAAGTATTAAAATAATGTAAACATTTTTTCGCTCTATAATTAATATATCTAATTTTAATGTTAGTTTAGTAAAATGAGATTATATTTCGAGCTTATAGAAGGAAAAATAGAATAGAATAAAAATTAAAAATACCTATTTTTAAAATCAAGCTAAACAAAAATAATAATTGTAGATTGAAATAATTCAAATTGGATTTTAAATTGAAATTGTTAAATTGAATAATTTCGAATTGAAAGTAAAAATAATTTGGAGATTAGATTACTTTAATTTAAAATCGTAAAACCAAATTTGGAAAATAAGACGAACTGCTTTTCATAAAAATAATAAAAATAAAAAAAATTATTTACAGGCCTTCTAGGGGAACTTCACTGCAGATTTGAATTCTTTATTATGCTCTGAGAGTTTATGAGTGAATATTTCAAGAGTTAAATTCTAAAACTGCAAAATGGGAACACCAGAAGCTATTCAAGTCAGTTCTTTACCATTGCCACCAAATCAGTACGTGAGTTTCTACACTGACGAAAATGTTCGACGAGGAAGAGCTCCCCGACCTCCACCACCGATTCATGATACTTATATGATGTTTGGTAACACTTTCAACACGGATGATACCATAATCAGACCACTAGAAGCTCAGGGAATCAAAAGACTGTATCCTCAACATTTTGACAGAAGGAAAGAATTAAAGAAATTGAATCATTCGTTGCTGGTCAATTTTTTAGACTTGATAGATCTTTTAGTACAATGCCCTGATAGCCCACGAAGAGCTGAAAAGGTAAACACTTTTTTAAATTAAAAAATCTCTAAATAATGACCAGGAATTTAATCAGCGACCGGGATTTTTTTCTTGATTGTACAAGAGGTTTTTAAAATAAGAATTATATAAGATAAAAAGAATGTAATCTAAAAGTTTCCGGTTTTGAATATAGTTTAATTTATAAATTCTTCTCAATTAGTAAGAACTCAAAAGAAATTCTAGTTTGGAAATGGATGAAGTTGAAAATGTACATGTACAATACAAGAGAAACATTGTAATTTTTCGACTTTGCAAGGCTTTCAACTTTAGAAAAAAAAATGAGAACCTAACAAGTATAACGACATGTTTCAGGTTGAAGATTTAAGTTTGCTCTTCATACACATTCATCATTTATTAAATGAATTTAGACCTCATCAGGCCCGAGAAACATTAAGAGTTATGATGGAAGTACAGAGAAGACAGAGGGTCGAAACTAGAGAGAGGTTCGAAAAACATTTGGAAAAAGTAAGTTTAATTTGATATTATTATATTTTAAATTATTCTTTCAAACGATTTTTGAAATGAACAAAGAGAAATAATAAAAATTCAAGAGAATTCTAGATAACTCAAAAGAATTCATAGGAATTTAAGAATTTTCAAGTGATTTCAAAGGATTTGATGAAATTTTAAGAGATTTCAAAATATTTTAGGGGTTTGCAAAGATTTCAAAGATTCAAAAGTTTTCAAGTTGTTTTAAAATATTATTTCAGGTTCAAGAGATACTGAACCACGCCTTACAAATGCTTCCCGACACATCAGAACTGGATTCAAAACTCGGAATAAGTACCGACGTAATGGAAGCTATGGACACATCAGGAGCAGATCAACAAGGATTCGATCCATGCAATCCCGAGGATCGAATCATGTGTAACGTGATAGACGAAATGCTTTTGTCTAATAGTTTATATTAAACTTTATTTTAAGTTAACATTACAAAATAGGATTAAACATGTCACTCTGCTCACAAGGTACAGATATTCACCGTGTTGGTATTAGAGATTCCTCAAGGGTCTGTTCTCTCTCTTGAGTATCTTTAAAGTGTATATACATAACTATATATCTGTATTTATAAGTATATAAAATTTTTCTTTCGGAAAATTTCATAATGTTAAATACGTCTTTTATTTGACTACGATTTGTTTCTTGTTTTGAAATAAATTATAGTTATCTTCATTTAATGTGCATTGATAATCGAATTTTAATTAATTTGTATCTTTTCTATTAATTTTTTAAAAATATAAATTTAAAAAGTTGTATAATAAAAATTAAAAGTACCTATTTTTAAAATCAAGCTAAACAAAAATAATAATAGTAGATTGAAATAATTCAAATTGGATTTTAAATTGAAATTATTAAATTGAATAATTTCGAATTGAAAGTAAAAATAACTTTTATTTCAAAGCGTTCAAACTTCATTACGATAATTTTACTCTCTAAATTTGAATCACTAAAAAGGAAAGTACACCACCATTATTGAATCATATATTTTTATTCCAGGAATCTTACACTACAAAAAAAGTAATCACGAATTACAATTTTTCCGCGAACTCTTATTTTTCGTAATAAAAAATATTATTTCTGACAAAAAAAAAGTACCAGTGATTTAAATTTTCAAACGCAGCAACATATATAGGTAATCACATCGAAATATGAACAAAAAGTAAAATAAAAAAGTTAGAAAAGAGAAACAAGAATTTACGCTTTTAAAACCTCATAATCGATGATTTAATCTGCAAAGAAGGAAAGTATTTTCGAAAGAGAAGCGATTTTGACAAAAGACAAGACGTTTGCTGCAATAAGTCATGCATTTTTCTTTATTATATTAATTAAATAAATCATAAGTAGGTCGTCTATGCTGCAGAAATAGATACAGTATCCTAATTTATGAAGGGTGGGAAAAGGGAATTTTATGAATAACATTAGACTCACCTCAAGAAGCGGGTACCATGAAGGGGTAGTAACAAAAAAAGAAAATCAATTTACATATTTAAAGCAACCATTTTGATTCTCCAACTGAAAAAAGCAAGCCCCACACGTCAAATTTCCAGCCTGTGAATTCGTTCTCTAAAATTAGAATCTGAAACAGAAAATTATTTACGTCTCGAGTTCCTGATTCCACCTTCTTTTATTCTCTGAGCCTGAAAAATAAACTTTATGTTATTTTAAAACTAAATTATATTGAAATTCTTTGCCATTTACATTCGAAGCGTCTTTAAATTTCGAAATCTAGAAATTGAAGTTTCCGAAGTTCAATTCTTTAAATTCTAAAGCCTTAAAATTTTTAATACCTCTCATACTAAAAAGCAAATCAGTTCCAAAGAAAAATTTGCTCTTAGGATAAAAAAAACTTTCAAATCTAAAGACGTCTCGAATCTTAAACTAGTCTCCAAAAATAGTCGTTTTTCCTTTCAGAGTCCATACCTTCCTATTTTTGATTCTGGAACCTGAAAATAAAAATAGTTATAGATTTTCTTCATCTGCTTATTTTTCGCTAATCAAAGAAACTAATTTGGTCTGCAGTCTAAGAGATTTAACAAGAATTTGGAAACGTTTATTAAATTATTAACTCAATAAAAAGTAAAAACACTGAAACGAAAGTTCTGCTGGGAAACTTAAAAATCTGAAACTAAATTTTAAATCTCTTATAAAAAGTTGGAATCTCTTCTTCGCTTTGGTATCATTCTCGTAACGCGAAAACTTATTACTAAAATTAAAACGTTTCTTTGATTAAGAGACGAAGTTCTGCTTCTGGAATCCGCCAAGACTTCTGTTCTACACTCATGAGACTTCTGGAGAGAAAAATTAGTAAATGGAGGGGGGCAATCGGAATTTCCACAGGATTGAGGAAACTGGAATCGGCGCATCGATGATTTTTCGTCAATCTTCTCTTCTTTGAACGATAATTATTATCCAGAATGGCGGTGCAGGCTTTTTTACGCGAGACAAAATAACACTTTTAGCGGCAATCGGTTTTAGTTTGATCACTTTCTCACTTTCGGTACTTGTCTAACTTCTCGAAATCTTCTCTTTGCTGTTATTTGTCTTAATTCTTGAAATATTCTCTTTGCGACAACCGTTGAATCCTGCCCCGACAGCAAATTAATTAATCTGAATATAAATGTGACGTTGACTTTTTAGATCTGCTGCATATGATAGAACCTAGAACAATGTCTTTGAAGTTTCACACTGCTCTTATCTTTGCGTCTTTTATAAGTAAAAAAAGTTCCATGTCACTTGCGGTGACATAATGTCAATAAGGTCTCTTTTGAGTTTAAATAGTTTACAAGTCTCCTATCAAAAAGTGCACGTTATGCAACGGACTTGAGAATCGAATAAAAAATTAATATGGCTTGTTTCTCCAACCACCACGACCCCTTTGTCTAAATCCGCCTCGTCCTCCTTGTTTGTTTCCGCGAAATCGGCCTCGGTTTCCTAAAACAAGAGAATTATTTTTGTAAAAATTATTCAAAGAATTATATAAAATACAAAAGAATTCAACATAAATTTATTGAAAAACTTACCGTAGTTTGAAGAAATGTTTGAACTGTACTTTCCACTAGGAGGTGTATACAATTCCCGTTTGTTAGTTTTTACAACGTCCTTGCTGCGTTTGTTTGGGCTGCTACCATTTCCAAAAGTAATTGGTGTGTGCCGTTTCTGTCCAGGCTTTACTGTATCGTTCTAGAAAGAAAATTCAATTTTAATATGCGTCAATGCGGCCTTTTTCGAATCGAGATCGAGCTTTTTCGAAATTTTTGTGCGCCTTATTAAAAAGCAAAAAGGATTATAACAATTAAAAGAAAAATACCTTCTTAGAGCTCATAGACGTTTTCCATGACAATTGCACCTCACTCTTGAAGCTGGGTGGAGAATGAAATAGGTCCTTAATCAAGGTGTTGATGTTGTTTGTCGTCTTCAGCGCAACAACCTTCAACTGATTTTCCTCAGTTTTTAATTCCTCTTCTGACTTCCCAGTAATGGCTTCACGAAGTTTCTTTATATAACCTTGAATACCGCGCGCAAAGTACTGCAACCTTAATCTAAACTCTCTTAACTGGTCCGGATCTTTAATCAGAAATTCTGGCGTTTGCTTGCAAATTTTGTGGAAAGCGTACATCAAACATTCAACGTGACTAAACTGGAGTTTTGGAACTTCGGTTATCTCCGAGTCGGGAGGAAGCGGCATGAAGGTCTGAAATGAAAAGATTAAATTCAAATAATTTGGTTGAATTATTCTATAAAATAATAAAATTTGCGAGACACTTACGATTAAAGCATTGTAGAGCTGCTGTACTTTTTCTTCTGGTTTTTCGAGAGTGCCACAGAATTCCGAGATCTCTGCTAACAATTTTAGAATCTCCAATTGTGTGTCTCTGCCTTCCAACGATGGAAGTAATGACAAATGTGGCAGAACTTGCACGCACAGATATGAAACATACTTTGATGAATCAGCTTGAGACTGTAAATTAGAAATAGTACATTAGAAAGAGTAAATTATTTTTAAATATAATTCAAATATATCTGAAAATATAAGGAAGACAATTTTGAGGGCTATTTAACTTAAATAGAATATTTTACTTACACTAAAAAAAGGAAGCGCGTGCTTTACACAATCAACAATTCTGCTACATTGTTCTAAATTTGTGTGTTTGAAAGGTATACTAAGTTCTGCTTGCTCTATTGTTATGTCTATTAATTCCTGTTGTCCCTTGAGAGTTGATCCCAATTTCGTCCATGCGAGCACATCCATGATACTGTGAAATTCACTAGCAGTAACGTCCTGCAAAAAAATGAAAGAAAATGTTAAAGGAAATTGATAATATTGAAAATCACAGTAAAATTTTAAAATTTTGACAAGATTTATATTATATTTTTCTAAAAATCAAACGTACCTGCAATACTTTTTTGCACTCTACAATCAATAAATCTTCCGAATCCTTCGTGATGACGCTGTGACCTATGGCTTTGAGTTTAGTAGCCAGAAATTTGATACATCTTTCTCGAGTCGAGTCGTCACCGTTAAGGATCTGGCTAAAAATTCCACTTAACGCTCCTGAAATATTAAAATTAGATGTTACAGAAAAACTCCAAATTCAATTCAATTGAATAATTTTATACAAATAATTGAAAAACTTAGCATTGTGGAAAGTAAAATATTTAAATTGTAATAATGCTCAATTTAAAAGCATTCTCAGAATGAAAAAATTTCAGGATTTTTGAAATGAGAATTGGTTTTGACATTATATAAAATGAGCGTAAATAAATAATCTGGAAAGTATGTAGTTATCAGCTGATTTTACCTTTTGGATCGTTTTTTATGAGCGTCATAATACTGTTATGAACAACATCAAGTTCCGCTGCGTCCTGTGCTTGCAATAATTGGGCTAAGATATCTGCAATTCTTGGCGTGTGCTCTTTGTTATCCTTACACAAAGCTGGCAAATCCTTAATAGCTTGTTTCCGTATCTGTAAAAATAATTTGAGACCATTAAAGTTAGCCATTTTTTCGATATAAAAAAAAATTAATTTGGTAAACTGGAAAGTTTAACTGAATTGAAACAGTTTTCTCACTATAATTTACTGATATCATATTTTATAATTTGATAAATATATACTCACAGCCATGTCTTCATCTTCGCAGAGATCTAAATGAGCTTCAATAGCTTGATCGGCTAGCTTTGGAAAGTGTTTGAAGAATCTAGCAATGAATTGCGATGCCAATCGCTTTTCTTTTGCGGAACCCTTGACTGCTGTCAATATCTCCAAATACTCTTTCTCATGCTGAAAATAAAATCAAACAATATTTGTTTTAGAATTCAGAATTTTTTTAATCACGTCGCAAAATGTTAGATTCAAGACTTTCAATAAAAAATCTGAACAATTTTAGATGTATTGAGATTAATTAAAAAATTTTTCAAAATTATATGTACAATTTCCAAAGTAAAATATTAATGGAAATTTTTTTAATGGTTTATTAAAACTAGATTTTATTACAATTATGTAGGTTATAAAATAAATGATATATGAGAAAGTGAATCATTAAAATTTAATAATAATTACATATAGATAACACCTATACTTTCTATTTGATTAGTGAAAATGATAAAGTTTAAGTATTCAATAGAAATTTTCTAAGGTGAAATACGGTCAAAACCCATATATTTTCTCCATAAGATCTTGATAGGATCTCCTATTATGGTATCATATATGCAGTGTTCTCATTTACATGTCGCATATCGTAACATTTTTTCATTGGGCACCTTAATAACCTTCAGTCATTAAACTATTATTATAGTATACGAAAGTAATTAAAAATACTATAGAATAATATAAATATTCTTGAAAATATTGAATAATTACCACTCGCACAGAAATAAACCATTTATTGATAATATTCGACTGCGTCGCTAACCTCTTAAAAATTTGAGGAAATAATATGGAAGTCCATCCCATGTATCATAATTAAGAAATGATAAAATTCAAACGAGATCAAATTACTGCCAACTCTCTTTTGAACGTTTGAATTCTTCGCAAAGTTTTAAATAATATAATTACATAGTTACATACATACCTCAACGAGTTTATCTTTGGCATCAGCGAGAATCCCGAAGTTTTTGTACAACTTCTCGATGCTATCCGTACTCATGATGGAAGTTTTTTACGATTCTTGACAATATTAAACGAATCTAAAGCTACTGAGCGAAAAATATTGGCAAGTAAAAATGCGTTACTATAATTATGTATTGATATTTTCGTCCCTTATACACTTTAACCGGTCATACACCACGCCGAAATTCTTCTAGAAAGCAGTGAAAGATGGACGCCGTTGCGGAAGGAAGAAGTCAAGGAACATTAAAATTCAGGGTGACCAATACAAAAGAGTTACTAAACGAAAGTTACTAGAAGTCTACAC
>JAUESH010000036.1:4330661-4344526 GCA_032275165.1 Synergus magnus
TATATATATTCAATTTTAAAAATTTGATTTCAGATTAATTATGAATGCTATAAGGGTTTCCTGGAGAGTTTCTGGAAATGGTGGACTTGATTCGAGTCCAAAGTTTATCCAGGATATGGCAAACTTAATAGACGAGAAAGAAAGTGCCGACATAACTTTTCTTTTAGGAAATAAGGGAATTCAAATTCATGCCCACTCCCTAATCTTCAAAGCCAGGTGATAAATGGGATTATTTATACTCTTTAAGTATGTGTTTTTATTATTAATTTTTTAATTGATAATTAATTTATTCATTTAAAATAAACAGGTGTAACAAATTTCATTCACAAAAGGTTGGAATTCCAGGAAAACCTGTATCTTTTCCGTTGCCTCACGTAGATCCCGAATGTTTTTTTAGTTTCATTAACTACGTTTACACTGGAAAGGTAATTATTTTTTGTAAATAAATCTAGTCTTTTTTCGTTTCAAATAATTATTGATAACTTGAAAAAAATTTTAATTTATACTTTAATTTTTCATTTAATGATATTTATTACAGCTCTTTGTGCCAGACGAAAAAGTTCTACAAATTTTAGGAATTGCACATGAATTTGGCGTACCGGAAATTGAAAGGTATTGTGAAATTCAGTTACGATTGATACTGGACCCAGAAAAAGCTCTCGAACTTATGAGCGAAGCTTTTGTTTTACAAGAGATATTTGAAGGTAAAAATTAGTCCCAAATTTTATTTTACAAGAGAGAATTTTTGTCAAGACAACATTAGCCTTCTCGGTTTTTCTTAATAGGTACAAGATATGAATTAATAATTTCTCTTTCAGATAGCAATTCGTTGTATGCGCCCATCATTAGAAGTGCTTCTGACCTTATCGAAAGGACCGAAAGAAAATTAAATAGAAATGACAAGCCTGTTATAATCAACGAACAAATTTTATCAAAAAACTTAAAGATTTTCAATGATCAAATTCCTGATATCTTATTGCCGGAACCAAGACCGAAAACGCCTATCACAACGGATGAAGAAAATCCATTCAAAATCTATGACGATGATTCATCAGATTTCAGAGCAGATTATTTCTCTGATTTAAACGTAAACTTAACGCCTGATTCAAAACTTAAATTTAAGCCTGATTCAAAAACAGATTTTTATCCTAACTCGAAAATTATTAAAACGGATGAAATGAAATCTTTGCTGAACAAATGGTGCGAGTCACCGGATCAACAGTGGAAGTTGCAATTTCGGTAACCTGTTTCTTTGGTTCTTAGTTGAGTCATTTAAGAACCTTTAATCGAATTTAATTATTAATTTTCTTTTGTTTAGAGCTTCAAAGCACGGTTATTCTGCATTAGCCTTTAATATCAATTGCCATGAAGTTGCCCCTTCTCTCGTAGTAGCTTTAGTAAGTATAAAAGCAATTTGGTAAAAATGAAAGTTAATTTATATATATAAAAAAAAAAAATTGAAAGAATATTTCGTGAAACGTCAACTATTTAAAAGTTTTTTTAAATGCAAATTTAGGGACCTAATGGAGAAATAAGTGGAGGATACACAGATATTCCGTATTTTGGGTTTGCTAATGCAGAGCACAATGTATCCCGCTTTTGTTCGACCAAATCTTTTCTTTTTACATTGAAAAATAAGAAGAATATCCAAGCCAAGTTCGACGTAATACAACCAACTTCTGCAATTGTTTCTGATCCGAAGTAAGTATTATATAAAAATATGAAATTTTTCAATGAGATAATAAAAAAAGGCTGTGTTTATATTTTTAGCAGTTTTAATTGTTCTTATTTAATAAGTAATTTTCGCAAGTCGATATTGAAAAATGTGTACTTTCTATCTAAATTTCAAAAAATTATACAGCTACCCTTTATTTTTCAGCAGTGGACCAATTTTTGGTGCAGGGCCTGACTTCAAAATAAGTGACTACTGCAATGAAAATGAAAACAGCTGCAGTTTTTTTACCCTACAGTTACTTTGGCGAACATGCGGATTCAACGTTATTAATGGGAGCTTCAAATTTCAGAATCGTCGATTACGAAGTTTACACACATTAGTCTCACTGTTTGTAAACTACAAATTCCTTCTTTGCATGTATGTATATATTTGTTCTAATATTCTCAGTTTAAAAATAAAAAAAATATTACAAAAATATACGTTGAATTAATTAAAGCAAAACCTGCAGTTATTTGTAAACTATATTGTAAGCTGTGTTGTAGGGACTCAAAAGTATCAAAAATAGAATAAGTGCAACTACTTTTCGACGTTATTTTACCATAAGGGCAATTTAGTTTCGCTAATAATAATAATAAAACATGCCACAACCACATGCCCTTAAATGCTTAAAAATTAAAATTCAGAATGGTTTATAAAAGGACATTAGAGTAACTTATAAATGTGTTTTATTATTTAATATTTTTCGAAAATTATAGAACTAATCGGCTTATAGTAGATGCGTAGTCGAATGAATGTATATGACGAAGAAAGGACAGTAAATGAAAAATGGCATTATAAATGAGCATTCTACTCTTAGAGCGCAGGTAATCGCTTCACTCTCTACAACTTCGCTCTCGATTATTGACGCAGACATTAGTATGGGATGATATGGAATGATACTTATTGGATGATGACGTGAAAGTCAATCGAAAATGCAGCTTCGATCGCGCCAGCGACAGCCTGCGCCCTACGATCTTAAGATTATTACACAGTTAACCAAGGCAGTCTCTCTATTCAGCAAATTTTTATCATAAGTCTTCAACGATCAGTCGATCTTTCCAGGGAATGTTCCAAGATCAAAGAAAAATAAACTACAACTGACAAAAAGGAAATCCCCATTTCAAAAGTCAAAAAATTCCGCACAAATGTATCAAAAATCGTTTCCAAACGAAGAGAAAATTGTGCGAACTTTGAAGACTTTGAACAATTACGTCCTTGATTGAGATTATAAATCTAAACGTATACGTGAAAAAATTAAAATTATTATGCAACAAACTATTAATCTATTATCCTAAGAGTGTTAAAAATTTCATAGGAGCCTTTAAACTCGATGCGCTTCTTTGACATAAAAAAATTGGCAAGATTGAATCTTTGATTATCTGTAGGTGAAAATATTCTTCAAAGCTTGCAGGTGTGTATTTTAACCCTTTGCATTCGAGCGGCGCCGATACGGCGCCCTTTTTCGTTCAAACGAAAAAGGCTCGAGTGCAAAGGGTTAATATTTTCTAGAAACGCACAATTGTAATTATAATTGAGTTGGACACTCTTTGAAATAACTTGGTCGTAATGTATAAAATAAATAATGACTTGTTGTCGCGTTTTCCTAGAACTATCACCAAATAAAAAAGTTAACACAGTCGCAGTACGAAGTTGATAGAATCAACTTTCAAATCATATTTCAATTTGCTTTTATTCAAAGCTAGATTTACCTTTCAGTCGGAATTACTTCAAAATTAATTAATCGCTCACTTGAAGCCCTGAATTAACCGAAACATCGATTTTTAAGTCACTACTAATATCGTAAACATCACAGAAAATTTTGTAGACTTAAATAAGAATAAATAATTTAATCCCCTTTTTGTAGTCTAAGATCCATCAAGAATCGACTGCATCGCTTCCACTTGGAATTCCGAAGGAGACTTTAGCGCGGATTTTTTTCGATTTTTTATCCCGGGGAAAAAATATTCGGGTACAAGACTGGACAATACGACTACGTATATACTTTTAAACACTGTATAAAAGTGTATGGTACGAAGAGTAAAAAGTATTCATGAGCTTAAGTACTACGCACGAAAGACGCACTACAATCTAAAGCCAACTCCATGTGTTTCGTACCACTTTCAAAAGAATTCTCACTGTTCACATTTAATTTGACAAATTCAATTTAAAATTGAATAGCGAAAAGTGTTAGTGAAAATTCTTATGTTCATGAAAGAAGTATTCGAAGGTCCAAAAAATTTTAAAGAATCTAAATAATTGGAAAGTCTTAAGTGAAAGCAAAGATCGACTGTTTTCAGTTTCTCGACACAAAGTCTCGACATAAAAATACGATGAAAAATGACTTTTTTTTTAGGTCATTTGGCACAGAGTATATTTCGTATATCATACTCCATCTACGAGTTCCCTATCTTACGGATTTATCATACTGTAGCGCTTTCTCTTTAGATTTTAGAACAAAGAGAGAGAACAAAAGTCTTGGCGAACAGAAATAAATCAAATGAAAAAAGTAGTACCAAAATTATACACAGCTAATGACAAGTTCGATAATCCTCAAATTATGCTTAAGATAAAGAATGTGAAAAGGAAGTAAAATCGCGTTTAGGGATGAACGAAATTTTAGGGGTGTAAGTGTAAAAAGCTTAGAAAATAAGACGAGAAAGTCCAAAAGACATTCTCGCGCGACTAGAGTCGTTAAATTCTCAACTCTTCAGGACTCTAGAAAAATTGGGAATTTGACAACACTACTTGCGAATGATGATCCAATTTATCGGTCTTTTAATTTCGCATAATAATCGACGACTGAATTCCCGAATTCAACACTACTTGCGCATGAAGATGCAATTTATCGGTTTTTTAATTTTGCATAATACTTCAACGACCTGAATTCCTGAATTCCCGAATACATAAAAATATGCAGACCGTGATCGCGTCACCAATCGCAACTCAGCACCAGAACATTTATTTGAAAAACTACCTAAAGCGTTCAAAACGTTAAAAATATTCAGAACTTTTCGTAGGAACGTCAAATATAAACCCAGAATCATCATTTTACAAAAAGTTATCGAAACTGAACTACTGCCGGCAACGATAGAGAAAGATTTTAAGAATATGTGGTAATAACCATAAGAGCAAATTTAGGTTCGCCAACATGACGTTCGCAGTGATAAATATTTTTTGGTAAAACTAGGCAAATTTACCTCCGTTTGCATGAAACTACGGTAAATCGCCTAGTTTTACGCGAAAATCATTTATTTATAATAATAAATACAAATTTTCTAATTTATAATTATAATTGCTATTTTGAGAAATTGCAATTCTCTTTCAAATTTAGAACTTTGAAATTTCGAGTGCTTTCTATTTCTGAGCCTTGAAATGTAGAATTGATTAAAATTCGTAGTATTGAAGTTTGAACTAATAAAATTGTTAAAGCTATGAATTTTTTAATCTAGACTATTGAAATTTTTAATTTTAAAATCAGAAACATAAAATTACGATGCATTTAAATTTCGAAGATCCAATTTTCAATCCTTTTTTCAATTTAAAAACTTTCGAATTTCAAACTTGAAAATTTTGAGTCCTCTCAAATTTAAAGTGTTGAAGTTGCGAGTGCTTTCAAATTTGGATTTTTACAATTGCGGGTACTTCAAAATTTTAATTTTATGAGCATCCAATTCTTTGTCCTTTTCCAATAAGGAAGCTTTTTAATTTCCAAACCTCAAATTTATAGTCTGCAAATTCGAAAATCCAAGTGCCTAAAATTTGTACTATTAAAACTTTTATACTCGACTTTTGAATCAAGTAAAAATTCTTAGGCGTGATTTTGAGAAATCATTTTGTTAATGAGGTTTCACCAAAATCTTGAACTTAATCGAGGCTAAGCGAGAATATAGAGGTTCGAAATCTCATTCCGTTCCTAAAATTTACAGTCTGTAATTTTTAAAAAGTGATATCATATTTAATTTAAAATAATCCTTTCACTTTTTTTATTTCCAGCATCTAAAACCACATCAACAAAATCGATCCCTAATCGTCTGCGTATTTTCCTTCCCTTTAACTTTTTGAACGAAATCGGGCTGACTTAATTACTTGATACTGCACGTTACATGTCAACATGTAAATGCAAAGCTCAAAAAAAGTGAACATATCGAAGCGAAAAAACTTGAATCGAAAGTCCCTGAAAACGGAACTATCGGCGCTAATTTCCCGCAATAATTCTTTGAGCTGCAGTGAATGTGTTGGTGTGGTATGTGTGATTCGAATTCCTTTTATAGTCGTAAGATAAGTAATCGAGGGATCGGGGGTTATGTATGAAGGACTTATATCGCGCGAATACGCGATTAGGACGTCGCGGCAACGGCAACGGGAGGAGTGACAAGCTCGGGTTCTGCAGTTCCATCCGCTACTGTCGAATCCACGAGCTTTTTGACCTTGATAGCTTCTGAGGTCTCCGAAGTCTCTGCCTCTCCATTTTGCGAGGAAGTCGCTTCCGTCGACTTCGAGTCTGATTTCTCTGTCTCCACAACGCCATTACTTTGTGTTTTTTCACAGTTACTCGTTCCGTTGAGTTTCTGTTCTTCCTCGTTCGCGAGAGGCTCAGCCTTCGCGATCTCAACTGCCTTTCCGTTCTCAACGGCCTTTCCGTTCTCTACTGCTTTTCCATTTTCGACAGTCTTTCCATTCTCGACTTCTTTAGCTTTTTCAGTTTCCTTCACCTTTTCTGGAGCTTCTTTTTTCTCCTCGATTTTTTCCTCTGGATTCTCACTTCGCAATTCGGGTTGAACCTCTGGTTTTGATTCTTCTTTCGCTTTCTCAATTTCCTTCGTTTTCTCTTCTTTTGCTTCTTCTCCCTTAGAAATGCCTCCATTTTCTTTAATCGCAGGAACCTTCTCTTTTTCCGCTTCTGGTTCTGAGGCCTTCTCTACAACTATTTCTGGAATTTTCTCGGCCTTTGGTTCGACATTTTTCTCTTCTTTCGATTCGGTTGCTTTTTCTTCGGTTGCTTCATCGGCTTTTTCTACATTATCTTGTGTGACTTCAGGTTGGTCGGCTTTTTCACTGGCGTCCGATTTCGCTTCTGTCTCGGGTTTCGACTCTGCCGTTTTCTTCTCTTCAGTCTTGCTCTCGGGAATAGGAACTGGTTTTGATTCAGAATCTTCCACTTTCGAGGACAAGGTTTCAGTCTCTTTTTTTTCTTCAGGGGGATTTTGCTTTGTTTTTTCGGCGACAGGGATTTCGACTTTCTGAAGGACCTCCTGAGGCTTCGCGACTTTGTCAGGTTCGTCTACTAGCATCTTCTCGTCTTTTTCATCTTGACCTTTTGGGGGTTCTGGTATAGTTTCCGCACTTTTCGCCTCTGTAGATTTTTCTTTGGAATCTTCACTAGAGGATTTTGTCGACTCTTCCTTAGCGGCAGTTGGGCCTTCGGTTTTCTCCTTTTCCTTCTGCTCAGCTTCAACTACAACTTTGGATTCTTTTTCATCGGGCTTTGCAGTCTCTGGTTTTTTGGCAGTTTCCTCCAAAATATCATCCGAAGTATCCATTGGCTCACAGGGGCTTTCAGTCTTACTATCGACTTCACTCTTATCGCTCACTTCAGTCTTACCGTTAATTTCGTTCTTGAGGACTTCTTCAGCTGCAACATCCTTTTTTTCATCGGAAATGTCTACTTTTTGTCGCTTGCTTGAGGATTGAAAAGACAACTCGTCGAAGGATGTGATTGTAGAAAAGGCAGATTTTTCCTCTTCGCTGAGAGGAGCGTTGCCTTCACGGACGACAATCATTGCTGAAATTCCAGCCTCCTTCGCTGCTTGAGCCTCTGTTATAATAAAATGGGTACGAATTAGAATATTGAATATTAAAATAAAAAAAGAACGGGATCCATGTTTTTATACGAATAATTAAGTGATACAAAATATACACAAACCTTTCACGATATCGGTAAGGAAAAGTACAGATGATGCAGCTACATTTAGTTTACTTAGAATGTTTTTATAGCTGGCAGCTTCGACTTTTGCACCCATTCCTGTGTCGAAGTAATCACTCAAGTACTAAAAGAAAAGCATATATTGTATTATTTTTTCGTCGCCCTAGAATCAATTTGGAAAGTGAAAGGTTTGAATGATAATTATTATTTTTCGTTACTTTACATAAAAACATCAAATAGTTACCTTCGTCAAATCACTGCTTTGCGAATGACTAAAAAGTAATTTTTGAGCCTCGATGCTTCCACTCGAGTAAATGTAGATTTTTCTACCAGCATCTGTCCATGATTTCAAAGCCTTAGGGACATCTTCATAAACACTAAACAAAAAATAAAATCGCGTGAAAAGTTTTTGATTTATTTTTATCATTTCGAGCTTTAATTTGCATCCTATTTTAATATACAATCTAGAGTATGTACACTGCAAACCACATTTATATTTTTAGTTTGATAAAGACGATATTATGAATTTGCGAAGATCAGTAACATTCACCTTCTACAAAAGTTTGTAAATACGCGCAATTTTTTGCGATGTCATTTAGATATTTATGGACTTAATATGCGCTAAAGAAAGTATGATAACGGTTATGGCTCAAACATATATGAATTGTCAGATAATACTTTTACAAAGAAAAAATCTAACGTGAAGTAATTAAATAGAATAAAAAAAGTTTAAAATTATCATTTTTAAACGACGTTTAGCTAATCATATATATTAACTTAAATGCAAATATATGAAGATAAAGTGTTTATCTTGTTACTGTTATACTATATTTCAACACCATTATGACAATATTTTCGAAGTGGGCTAAAAAAGATTGTTCACCTCGCTGTTAAAAATTACAAATCAGGTTTGAAAGTAAAAGAAAAATAATTGCCCAAAAGATACATCTGGCCATACATTTCTGGTGTTCAACGATTGGTCCAATTTTCATATCGTCAATTATTTCACACCAAGGTCAAGATTTCAAAAATGTTACGTAAACCAGGTGTAAGTTGTTCAAGAAATTTAACATTGCTAATAAATGATTTTAATTTAAACTGAATGCAAACTTACTGTCCCTTGACTGCTCCAGATTCATAGGCCTGACGCCACATGTGACCTTGAAGCTGCTTCAAAGCTCCAGTTTTACGATCTTCATCCATTTGCCAAAGGACATTTTTCACAAGAGATTCTTTCTCCTCCTCAGGAGTGGCACCGGAAATCGACACAAAGCCTGTGGCTTTTTCCTCCTCATCTTTTTTTGCCTAAAAAAATGTCAACTTTTTAGAAAAACGTTTTGTTCGTTGGATAGAAAACATTAAAATCGGAATTTTATGTTTATTAAATTCAGGACTTTCAGAAGTGTTCTTTCAAAATTCCAGGCCAATTAAAAAAATGCAGTTAATTCAATTTCATTTTAAGAAAAATATTAATCGCAGATGAAGGGCAAATGGCAGACGTGACTTTAACCATGTATCTTTCATGTCACTTTCTCTTAAATAAATAAATAAATAAAATATATTTTGCACAGCAGAAAGCAGTGGATTAATCTTTTTCTCATTGCTTTCTGCTGCCCAAAATGTATTTTATTTATTTATTTACGAGAGACTGGGCGGAATATATATGGCTAAAGTCACGTGTGCCATTTGTCCTTAATTCATGTACAATTATTAATCAATGCAATTGTAAAAAGAGCTTTAATTCGATATCAATTACAATTTATTAAAAAAATTACAATTTATAAAAATAAATTATTCGAGAATTTTGTATTTTTGCAAAAGGGGAAAAAGATAACAGTCACGATTTTAAAATCTGAAACCGAGCTGAAGGAAAAGGTTGACTGGGACAAAGAAAAACTGCAGGTCAGAATCTGACAATTGAGCAGCTGGTTCTGTTCTAACACACACGTTTGGCTGGGGAAATACCCTATTGGCAAATTTAAATATAAATGAAACTTTTCAGAAATTTTTGTACGTTACAAAGAGTGAATTTCAATCTCAGTAAAATATCATCATTTTATATAGTTATTGCTGTTAGAATGAACTATAAATATTGAAGCACTACGACAATTACTCTGAAAGTATGAAAATAAAACATAATTACCTGTTCTTTTAGCTTTTCCAAGTCACCTTTGAACTCTTCCTGATCCCATTTTTCATCCACGTACTTTTTCAAGTTCTCTCGCACATAGGGGAAAAGTATATCCTGAACAAAAAAAAAATTCATCTACTTGTTATCCATGAGTTTCCAAGAAAAAGAAAAAAAATAAACAAATCTTTCATTAAAAACAGTTATTTTTGGAAAATTGTTAAAAACAATTATTAACTTTACAAGACTTTGAAATATTATTTGAAATATGAATTAAACTTTCTAACTTATTTCACTTTGACAGTCTTTTTTCGTTTGACAAAACGTCCCCCATATTTCAGAGAAACAGCGTAACCGATTTTATACAAAGAAATATTAGGAATTTCGAAAATTTTATTTTGGGAAACAATTTGAGATGAGAATTTTCAAACATCAATTTTTATTTTAAGTTTTGTGACGATTTATAATTGAACAATGTATTACGTGGAAAAAAATTTAGAATTTATGTTTTGAGAATTAATTTTTGATTACATAAACATCATCCTTATTATTTTTGCTACATATGAAACAAAGAAATCGAAATTCTGTCCCCTCGCTTCTAAGATTCTCGTACCGTTACGTCGGGAAATGGCCACTTGGTTCACGTCTATGCAAATTAGTTCAGTCGCGAACGAACAAGAAAAAAATAGAGCCATCCACGAAAATTCCAAGAACGTTTTTCTTACTAAGAATTACAGGCTCCATCGCAAATTTCAAAAATTATAATAATAAACTATTAAATTTAAATAAGTCAATGAAAATTAAAAAGAAATTTTGGAAATATACAGAAATATTGACCTAGAAAGTATCTCAAATACAAAATGTGGTATTTTTAAACAAGTTATGGAAAGATTTTTTCGAAATTTATTTTTTTCAAAGAAAAATATTAAAAAGAATTAAAAATTTAGAATAAAAAATGAAAATACAAGTTAAGTGTAATATAAATAAATTCAATGCAATTGTAGTCTGAATCTAATAAAATTGAATTCCTTGGTAAAAAAAAAAATGCTTTAAAAAATCAAGATAAAAATTAAAAAATTGCAAAACTTCAATCATAATTGAGAATCAAAAAATGATTTAAATATAAAATTAGGTTCTTGTCCTTGGGGTGAGGAAATACAGGTTAAATGAATATCGGCCATGACCATTACATTCCTAAATTCCGTTTTACAAAATAATTAATAAAGAAATATCGAAGTTTATCGAAATGTAAAAAATTGCATGAAATAATTTCTAGGGATGTAGACCCAACCGTTATATCTTTAACATAAGATTCGCCTGGCGACAAAGGGAAACTGAGCCAAAGAGAACTAAATTCATTGTTATTATGATTGTTTATTGTCTAAAAATCATAACCGTAGAAAATATTCCCCAAAATTTTTCCAATTTCCGTATTTTCTGCAGGATCAAATTTCTAAAGTTTTTTCTCCCCACGCCTCGCAGATTTTTCAACACCGATAGGAAAATCAACCACGAGCCATGTTTTTAAAAAGAGTATCTCAGCTTCATAATCACGAACAAGAATGGAACAATGAAACACTTGAAACCCGAAACTCCGAAACTGTTGGAAAACCGTTACAATGAGACTGTGTCGTTGGCAAACTACAGCATTTTTCTCGTCGATCGAGTTTCCGTCGACCAAGTATGAAACAGGATTCGTAATTCTTCAAAATGTTCCCGGAGATGATGAATTTTCGAGATTCACGGTGGGTTGTATTAAAATGAACAAATTTCCGGCAACCTTGTGCTGCTTAACAATTTTCGACGAGGAAATTCGAGATTTGATGTGAAAAGAATTTCGGGCGATTTCACCACCCCGAATTGTGTGAATCGACCAGCAGAGCCGGCATACTTGTTCGAACTTGCAGAAGAGAACGAACCCGGATTGAGGCGATTTTGGAGTCTGTTCGACGAGTACGAAATTTCTTAGGATAGAAAATTAGCTTGATAAGATTTTACTGGCCAAAAGAGTTGACAGACAAGCGTACTTTCAGAGGGCAAAAGGAAAAACCGGTGAAATGCGATAAACCGGGCGCGTTTCGATCAACGACACACGGCCATGACGATTCTTTGTTACCTTGACGAAGCCTATACTTGTCGTCGTGCCTTCAATGTCTAGCAAGATCGTCGTTTCTTCACGCACAACTTCGTCGCTGTCCTTGCTTCGTTTTTCTCCTGCCATTTCGAATAATACTTGCACTTTACTTTTTTTAGGAAATTCAGATTTCACGAGGTGTCGCGCGGCACGGCAGCAGTCTGTGCACGTCGACGCGTTCTTGTTCCTGCGAGCCGGACCGGCGAGTGAATTGAGTGAAATCTGCGCACGCAGCTTCACCATCGAGAGTGTTTGCATGTGTCAGTGTATGTGAAAATCCGAGGGTGCCTGGTAAACCAGTAGCGAAGGTAGAATCTCGATTCCCCTATGAATTTTCGATCAAGAAGAGAATAGGTCAGTAACCTTTTATAGTGCTCTGATTCCCTGTGAATTCCTATTATATTTAACTAATTTTGGGATTAGAATTATAATAGCATAAGTATATAAAAAAGATATTGTAAAAAATTATTTTCTAACCTAAAATATTGTGAATCTTTCTGAATTCTTTGGAATTAAGTATGTTGGGTTTGGTGGATTTAAGCGATTCAAGCTCTAAGATCTCTTATCTCAAACTGGAACCTTTTCACTATTTGTTTATTATAATTCCATTTAGTTCCTTTGAAAAGTTTCTTGTTACTGGGAACTTTTATAGAATATTCCGGTATTTTGATTTCTGAAACGTTGTACATAGTAGGTACAAGTAGGTACGAAGTTTATTTCGAAATCTTATGAATATTAGAGAACGTTTTGTAACTTATTCAAATATTTGAAATATGTACATTTATTTTTGATTAGATAGATATTTTATAAAAATTTAAAGCACCTTTTGCATTGAATTTCTGATACTTACAGCCCTGAATTTCTACACGAATGTGCATTTAGAAATGTGTGCGTGTTCCTCGCTGAAAATTTCAGCCAATCAGTGTCAAGCGACGACACACCCCCTCAAGAAAATTTCCTACGCGACCACAATCAACAATTTTCACGATATCATTCCGCCCAAAGTAGTTCCTTTTTCTCGCTCATCCTTCGTTACACTTTTATATAAAAATGAAAGTAAATAAACACGGAAATATTTGGTATGTTTATCAATGAAAAATAAGTTTGGCGATTGCTTTGAAAAATATTAATTCTCTGAATTTTTGTATTAGGAAATACCCACTGGGATATTTAAAAATATAGCAACAATATAGCGCTTGTATGGTGGGGAAAATCGGAACTACAGTCTTGCAGCGCGGCCATTTAAATTTTGATAGTTCTCAACACGTGTCTAGTGACATTACGTCGAACGTGTCAGACATGCCGGCATTTAGTACAGTTGTCAATGTGAAGAGTGCTACTCTAGAAGACAATGTATTCTTAGTTTTTTTTCTTTAATTCATTATTTATAAAATAAAGGATTTTTTTTAATTAAAAAAAATATATGATATTTTTTAATAATTATTTTTTTCTTGTGTATTTTTTAAAACTATTGTGCAAATTGATTTACTAAAGTGATAATTAAATGACAGTATAAATTATTTTCTACTTTTTATTATTGGGAAGACATACATAACAATATAAAAACTTTGAAAATCGTCTATTAAATTTATATAGTTAAAGACAGTAATGAATAATGGGTTGTATGTATAGTATGTAAAGATACGACATATAATCTATAATAAAAGTACAAATATCAGTCACAGGGTTTTGTACGCATAGGAGAACAGCAGCTGATATGTATTCTAAACAAGTAACACGACTAGAAATAGAATATAGAGTTCAGATACATTTTATAAATATTTCTCAAATAACAAATCTATATAAATTTGAATAAGGATAAATATTAATATCATAATTTAGGATCACAATAAAAGCATCCAAAAGGCAAGACTTATTTTTTATAAATAAGTTTAAGGGCATGTGGTAATTACCATAAGAGCAAATTTATTTTCCGCAACTTCACGCTCACAATAATAAATATTTT
>JAUESH010000036.1:4352232-4362447 GCA_032275165.1 Synergus magnus
AAAAATATTTATTATTGCAAGCGTAAAGTTGCGGAAAATAAATTGCTCTTATGGTAAAGTATCACATACCCTTAAAATGGTAACAATTATCAGTACGAGTTTATATTAGCGCCATGTAGAAGACTTTAATGCTTAAAAAGGTAAAGGCTTGCATTCAATTCTAGAATCATTTGAAATATTTATTCTATAACTATAATAGATTTGATTTTTAAATTCAACCACATGAAGCATAAATTATTCTTAGAAACATCAAGAGGGTGAAAACACATTTCCGAATTCTTATGTTTTTTGTCAAGCCTTTTTTTCAGAGCTTCGTTTTTTCAATTCCATATTGTGACACTTTAATTTTTTATAAATTTTTCTAAGCTAGAAAAAATTCTTAGAAGCAAATATTAACATTACGTAAATTACGACTTTTATCTTCCACAACTTACCAAAGAAATCAACAATTTACTTATTTGTATACTTTAAATAATCCTATGACTTTAAATAGAAAAGTAAACAATTTATATATCTATATACCTCTTAGTAAAATCACATTTAGTGATTAGAAATTTATTTGTTAGAATTTATTTGTTTTAAACTTCTATTAGTGAAAATTGAGTAAATCTTTTACTGTAAAATGTTAAAAGATATTGTATAATATATAAAAAAAAATACAAATATAATCTAAAATTCTTCTAATTTTCTTGGTCATTTCCTGACTTTTCCCGGTCTCATAAAATTTCTAGTCATCTTCCGGTTTTTTGATCCATTGGCCACCCTGTTCACAATTTAGAAGAAGCTTCCAAGAAAAAGTTTGACAAGAAGAGCTCAAAATTCGAAAATCAGTCTTAATAATTAAAGATTAATGGAATATATGAAAAAAAATCGAAATTCCGAATAATTTCGGGTTAATTTTGACAAATTAATTCAAAGCTAGCATCTTGCGCTTCTCAATTGAGTGAATACTCAAATGACTACGAACTCCGCGTTCGCCAAAGCAAATTTTACCACATTCAGGACAAGGTAATTCGTTTCCATCTTCATGAGTTTTCCTTCTATGTTCTCTTCTCTGTCCAGCAGTGGCAAAAGTTTTATCGCATCCTGGACACTTATAAGGTTTTTCCCCAGTGTGTTTTCTCTGATGATGATTTCGAGACTCCCTGGTCCTAAAAGTCATCTCACAAATTTCGCAATTAAATGGTTTTTCACCAGTGTGAATCAAAATATGATTTTGTAAGGACTTCGACTGATTATATTCTTTTCCACATTGGGCACACTTGTATCTTTTTCCCCCTCCATGATTATTATTTACGTGACTTGCCAAGAGTCTCGCCGTTTTATAAATTATATCACATTTATCGCAGCGATAAATCGGTTTAGTTTTCCCCTTGTGGACTTTTTCTCTATGAGATTTCAGGGACATTTGGTGTTTGAATTTCTCTGGACAGTCTTCGCACTCGAACCAAGGATGGAGATCAGTGAGATCTCCATTTTCAATTCCATGGTGCTCTTTTAAATGGGTTTTTAAAACGCGAATAGTTGGAAAAAATTCGGAACAATTTTCGCAGTGGAAGAATCTAGATAAGTTTAAGGATTTGTCGTTTTTCCAGTGACGTTCCAGGTGCTCGTTTAGGTCCTGCTGACGTCGAAAGAGCTTTGAACAGAGTTGGCAAAGAAATTTCTTATCATCGAGGTGGGTTTTTACATGAGAGCGTAAAGAGTTGTTTGTCATGAAATCCTGGCCACAAAATTCGCACGCGAAAGGTCTTTCTCCACTGTGCGTTCTCATATGTTCCCTGAGTCTCGTTCGAAACTGGTAAGATTTACCTGAAATTTTAATTTTAATTAAATTGAAATTTACTTATTCTCTTAAAAATATAATGCTGATCATTTCTAAAATTGAATAAAGGTACAAAGTTACTCACCACATAATTCACAGACATGAGGTCTTGCTCCTTTATGAACGAAGAGATGATGCTCGAAAAGTGCCTGTTCGGTACTGAGTTTTTTGCCGCAGTTACTGCAAATAAATTCATCCATATTTTCCGAATGACGCATTATATGATACTCTAATCTATCTTTAGTCGAGAAATGTTTGTAGCATAAATTGCAATGATATTCTCGACGGGAAAGTACTTTGGCACCATCAGAATCGACTTGTAAAGAGAGTCCAGGTGTCTCACATTTGGCACAAGTTACTACGTCATTCAGAGAATCGGGATCAAAATTTGAAACTGCTTCTCCGCAAAGAACGCAGTCCAGAAACTTAGGTTGGACGGTATCTTTGGTTTGAGAATTCATTCCGTTTTTCTCCCCTGGAGAACTGTAAAAAAGCGAAATAATTTTTTTACTCTTTGTACTTTTTGAGAATAGTATTCAGATTTTTTTGAGTGTTTAAAGAAAATATTCACCATTGATTTTTGCTCTTTGATTCAACCTCGATTTTTGTGCTCTCATGTTTGTACTTGAGTTGGTGTTTATTTAAAAGATACTGCTTTGGAAAAACTTTTCCGCAAGTTAAACAATTGAAACATTCGGTTTTTCTGTGCGTATACTGATAATGATCCCATAAAACGTTTTCATTCGTGAATTCTTTCTCACATTCTGTGCAGATAAATAGGTTTATTTTTCCTAATTCGTGTCTTTTCACATGGAAATCGTATCTTTCCTGGCGACGATATCGAGCTCCGCATTTGGCACAAGTTATCAATAGTTTTGACTTAGACGAATCCGTTATTTTGATTTTCTCTTCTTCTAAATTTTTCTTAACATCTAGGGAAATACATATAAAAATATTAGATACAATTTTGAGTTATTTAAATTTATAATAAAAAAATATTATGTGATCGGCTTAAAATCTATTATTCCTGTAAAACTGTTCGTGATATCTTTGGTGACCTTCGACCCGGTTATTCTATTCACGCGGTATATAAATGATCTCTCATTAAAAAAAATTTACTCACTTGAGTGACCCGATATTTTCAAATGATAATCCAAACTCGCTTTCCTTCTAAATATTTTGTCACATCCAACACATGAAAAACGTTTGTGCTCAGTCTGGTGATGTTCCCAGAGGACAGTTTCGGTTTGGAATATTTTATTGCATTGGGAACATTTTAAAACATCCAAATCTCGCTTTTCATGGAACTGCATATGAAAGTCATATCTCTCCTTTTGAATAAACAATGCTTGGCAAATCTCACAAGTTAATTTATCTTCTGTATTAAAATCAGAAGCTTCCTCTAAACTTGTAACTTTATCTGGAAGACAGTCATTTTCACAGTGCTGCCACAAATCATCCTCAGTGCTCAGATCCATTTTGCATTTCTGGCAAGTGAATTGTTTTATGTTTTGATTTTTATGCTGCTCTAAATGAAAAAGATGTTGATCTCGTGAAATAAATTCTAAATTGCATAAAAAGCATTGCAAGTCTTTTTTCTCATTTTGAAAAGAGTCAATAATCTCTTTACGTTGTTTTTTTGATTTGGGAAATCCCAACTTTGATTTCTTTTTCTTCTTCACTTTTAGGCTTCGCTTTTTTATCTTAAACGACTTATTCTCTAATTTCACCCCATTGTTGAGGTCATCCATTATTTCTAAATCAATCAGTTTTACACTACTTAGACTTTCAATTCTCGTGCATTGAACTTCAAGCTCTTTATCTAAAATTGGTTTTGATGCTGTGTAGATTTCTTTTGATTCTTCAAAAATCGGTTTTGATATTTCATGAAGTGGTTCTGAAACTTCAGAAATTGATTTTGACCCTTTTACATTCAAGGGAGTTGCTTCGTTTAATATATCATCGCATTTCGGATTTGAGTTGGTAAAATCATTTAAGATTGTATCGGTTTCTAAATTCAAAGTTGTAATGTCATTTAAGATGCTCTCCGATTCTAGATTCAAAGAAATAGCTTCGTTAATAATATTTTCCAATTCTAAATTTGAGGCGTTATCATCGCATAATGAAAGCTGAAGTTCATTTTGAAAATTAAGTGATTCATTATTCTGCGGAATGAGTAAATTCGCATAAAAATGTGGACATGTTTGTTTCAACTGTAATTTTGCAGCATCTTTCTTTGTTTCGACAGGCTCGTTTTCTGTAGAAGATAACAAGGTTGCAACTTCTAAAAGCTTTTGTTCATTCTGTAAACACTGATTCGTAAATTCGCTAAGATCATTGATTTTTGTGCAACAGTTTTTACAAACAATGACTGATACATTATCCTCTTTGAAAATCTAAAAGAAATTTCGAGATCAGAAAATTTATTAAGATATCACTAAATTTTTAAATTGAGTAAAAAATTTATTTTAAAAAGTTAGAAATTCAGTTACGATTCCAGTTATAAATTAATTATGTACAAAAAATCGACTTACATTTATTGGCAGAATGTAATCTAGTTTTTGTGCAATAGGATCTTCTTTACTAAAAATTTCAACTGAATTAGTGGTATTCATGCCACACAATCTACATACTTTGGAATCTTGCGTTTTAGTCGATGAATCTGTAAATTACGAATATTTAATGACAAACAAAATAATATTTTTTAGAAATAATCATTAAAGATGAATGAATACCTTCATGCAGTATTCCTTCGCATTCATTGCTGTCTGATAAAACAAATTCCATGATGCGATATTCTGTACCATATTTTTCTGAAATTATTCATTTTTATTTTAATGTATGAGAAATTATTTCCTAAAGTGTAAATGATATAACAGTCAATTATAATAATATTTTAGAAAATTATGAGAAAATTAATGGAACTACTGAAAACGAATTAATAATCCACCTATTGCTAATCTTAAAATAAATTAAATTGATATAGAACCGTTAACAGGTCTTTTTAAAAATAAATTTGAAATAAAATAATTAATTTAATAATTTATAAATTTTTTAGTCTTATTAAATCAAATTTATATTAGAACATTTTTTTAAAATATAATTTTAACTCAATTGAAATTAAAGAAATTAGACATTTATTTAGATGTTTTAATTTCCCACAATTTTCTTACCGACATGCCTTTCCCCTTTAAATGATTCAACTTTTATTTTAATTAATAATGAATCAATGTCGAGATGATTTTCCTCTAATTTGAATAAAAAATGTTCAAAAGTGTCGTTTGTCTTGAGGGAGAAGTTTGCATCCTCCACTGTTACAGGAAACCTTCTAGTTTCATCCCTTAAAAATAGATATGAAGGTGTAGTCATTTTATATATTCGATTTAGATTTTTGTAATTTTCTGCAAACCCTACAAAATCTAATGTATACCTAATTAATTTTATGTATTCTCAAATCATTTCAAGTTAATTCATATAAAAGTTTAATTTTCTACAGATTACATCTTATTATTTTTAATATCAAAACATTTTTAAAAAATTGAAGGGTGAATGAAAATAAGATTTAAATCGATAACCATAACTATGCTTTACTGAGTATTTAATTTCTATTTTTAGAAATAATAAACATGTATCTGTCACATAAAAAATGTAATCTATTTTTTAGGTTAGATTGTTATTAACTCGAGTTTTCCAAGGTAGAACATGTTTTTACGATTTAAATAATAAATTAATTTTTTTTCCGCAAATAAGAATACGTTAAATGGTAGATTTTCAGACTTACATTTCAATTCCAAGCGCCTTAAAAGCTTAAAATGACCTAAAATTATGACTTAACAGGAATCATGATTAGATGTTTGGTGTTGGGTTAGGTCAAAATCACATTATGGAAATCTTTCTGAAACATTGGAAAATTTCCAGTAATGTGTACTAATACACAGTTAAAAAGAGGAATAATAATCACCAAAAACAAAACATTTTTTTAATCGCAAGATTAAGAATAAATGGAAATAATATTCTGTAAAATATTATTAATTTTTGAGATAATTAAGTATTGTATAATTGAAAAAAAAATGAATTATAAATCACTTGAAAAAATGATCTTTCATAAAATGACAAGTAAATGTAAAACTATTAATATTATACCTACTGCTTTAATCTAAAAAACTAAATGAGAACGCCTACAATTAATTTTTGTTACAAAGTAAAAGTGAGTAACAAATATCCAGTTTAAAATGTATTTCCTTATAAAATACAACACAATTCTACTTATTATAGATAAAATTAAACAACTGCATATTGTTCATATAGCAATTCGCGAACCTTATAATATTGTTCGGATACGCATCCTTCCAATATCAGTTTACCACCGGAATCGGGCTAAAATGAATTTAAGATTAGATTAGTTGAGTAATTTAATTTATAAATAGGAAAGGAATTAATGAGAAATATATAATTATTTTGATTGAAATAATTACCCTTTTAACTGCTATTGTGTTACCACAACAAAAGAGAACGCCGCCACTGATTTCTGCGGGAATATTGTTTTTATGCAAAATGTGCTTGAAGTCAAGGAGCTTCAATTCGTTTATAAAAGAAGTTTGGTGTCCAGGTACCTAAAATTTATTTGAGTTTTTAAAATATTTTTTAATTTATGAATTGTGACGCGATCTGAGAAAAGGACCCTTAGCGTCCAAAAATCATTTTTCGAATTATGATCATTTTAGATAAAATAAACGTCGTTCTTTAAGATTATGAAGTCAGAATGACTTTTTATGCAGTATTTTTTATTCAGTGAGGGTTTTTTGTCAGCGGTTTCTTAAGCTCTAATCGGTTCGTTGCTTCTTCTTTTCCTTCTCCTGTAAAAGTTCCGCTGGGACGCTAAGAGCCCTTTTTTCAGATCGTATTACAATTATAATCAGGATACAATGAACATGGAAATGTCTAACAAGTCATGAGTTAATTTTAAAATAATAGTTTAAATAAACTTACATTATTCAACGTCAATGGCTCGAGAGTAAGAATTTGTTCAGTATTATCCTCAGCATCAGTCACAGCATCTTCGCAAATTTGATTTCGAGCGACGATCATTGCATCAATCCATGCCACTTCGCTTTCTCCTTTGACCTTTGAAAAATTGAGACCACTCACAAGAGCGTCAGTCAATCGAACCTGAAAATCATCAAACAAAAGATTTCAATTAGCAAACTGTCTTTTTTATTATTCACTTATAGATTGCAATATAATCAAATTAATTTTTATGAATTGTACCTGATAAATATGAGTTTCTGTCGTTGCATCTACGATTTCACCCCTATTTGGGGTAAAAACTCTCGCTCCCGCATGCTGAGCCTGTTTGGCAAGAATTTCTGTGTCTTTTGGCGAACCCCTCACCAAAATGACTCTCCTGGGCTTCAACTGTTGCAAAATCTTTTGTAAAGATTCGCCGTCGGACCTTCCCTCAAAATCTATGTATGTGACGGACGCGTTTACAGCTACCGTTCTCGATGTTACCACACATTTCGTTGGAATATCTGAACCAGAATCAGGATGCTGTACAGCGTCTTCTTGTTTCATCTCCACATTCTCTTTATTATCTTCGGCTTCAGGAATTGCTTCCGCTATTTTATATTCCTCCGGCCTGAAAAATATGAATTGAACTGTTAAAAACCCTTTAAAAACTTTCACTTTTAGCAGGGTTAGATGTGAAGCGAATTTTATACCATAACGTAATAGATACTCACTTGATGATTTCTCCATATTCGTCACTTTTGACTTTCTCTTCAACAAATGGAAACATCGGATATTGCTTTTTACTCTGTTTAAAAAATCCGGGCTTGGTTTCGAGTTTGACAAGTAAATCGTGTTTTCCTTTTCCACCTCCGACTTCTATTTCATCATCCGATTCTGAACTCACATCTGCAGTTTCCCTGGAAAGACAAAAACGGTTATACTTTTTTGTATATGTTTCGTTAATTAAATAGAAATGAGAAAAAGTAAATATAAAAGACGTACATCTGTTGTTGTTTGAGTTGTTCTTGTTTCAGTTTCTCCTTTTTCAAATGCTCTTCTAACTCAACACCCTCCAATCTCACACGCCTCTTTACATCTAATGTGATGGTTCTGTTTCCTCCCTTTTCTACCAAATCTCTGGCTAAAGTTCCAGGCGATGTTCTACTCGTTATGATAATACTGTTCTGAGGATTCGTGCACCACTGGAGAAAAAGTTCACGCGAAAATCCGCATTCCATATCCGGCGTGCTAGCCAAAACAACCTAAAATATAAAGAATTTTTTTTTTTTAAAGACCAACACTTTAACACTTAATACATTTTTCATTGAGCATTTGAATTTGAAAGCATTTAAAATTATTTTCGTTGAATTAAATCCTACCTTAGGACTTGGAACTTGATTTAATTCTGCCATACTATGACAAAGTTGAAGATGTTTAAACTGAAAAGGATTGTTTCTTGCCCCTTCAAAACTCCTCATCAACTTGTCGCTCATCCACTCGATTTGAGATTTGGCAAACTCCACAACATTATAACTGACGTTATTCAGAAGAGCGAGTGAATAAGCAAGCAATCCCGAATCTTTGTTTCTCCAGAGTTGGTCCAACATGTGAGCGAGTTCCAAAACTCTACCAGCAGTATCAACACCAACAAGAACGTTTCCACCTCCTCGCAAAGTTTGTAGAATATTGGCTAAAAATGAAAATTTCATGTAGATTTCGGGTAAATAATCTTGTGACTATTATTTCTCGGTTTTCTGGTCACCCTGGAAATACGTAATAGAAAAAACAATACTCAAGACCCCTACTCATCAATTTTTCGTCTCTGGTTCTTCTTCTAGCCTGCTGATAAGTAGCATTAAAAGCATCTGTGATCAGTAAAGATGGCCTTTGTAATCTCTCCAATTCGCAACCGTTCAAGTGCCTCTCCTTTTTGTGATTAAAATCTACAGCGTAGATAATATCCTCTTCACCAACCTTCACTATCTTCCAGATTGTGCCACCAATCATGTGACCAGCTGGAAGGGGCGTTAAGGTAACTCCATACCCTTTGCCTTTCATAGAAATACTCTGATTATACTTTAACTGATGAATTTTGTCGAAGGCCGCATCAACGTCGTCCAGCGTAAAAAGATCGAAATCTTCCATATTATGCCGGGACTGCAAAATAAACAATGTTTATTTTTACAAATTTTATTGTTCCGTAAAATTTCGTTTGCTTTCGAATTAAAAAATTTTTAAACTCAAAGGCTTTTAAAATTAATTACTACAATAAAATAAAAGTTATTAGGAAAACTACCTGAAACATGTCGTACATAAACATCTGTCCCATTTTATATACCGGGATAGTTGCATAAATAGGACAGCTAAGACCACATTTTCCCACCAAATATGGTAAAGCTCCTAGATGCAATGGATCCGGGTAAGACAGAAGAACTGCATCTATTTGATGAACGTGCCTGCATAAAAATAAATTAATATTATTTTAAGATATTCTTTAATACATGAATTAAGACGGTATGAATTTTGAATTCACTTTCTTATTTCTTTAAATAATCCGATTTACCTTTTCAATTCTTTTATAAACTCTTGGTCGAAATCCTCGTCCCATCCGCAATCCAGCAAAATTTTTAAATCATCGACCTGCAATAGATAACAGGGTGGACTCTCATCCATTGCCCCGCTAATCGCCGTCAATTTTATAATTGACGTCATAATGTTTTCTTTTTGTACAAATTACCTGAAATAAGAAACAAAATAAAAATATCCCGTCAATCGTCTTTTAAAGCAGTATCACAACTTTCATTGAAATATAATTTTCCCTCTGTTATTACTAATTAAAGTTTGTAATAAATATACGTATACAATCTTTTCTTAAGTCCAGATAATTTAGAAATCCTTATTTGAATCTTATAAAATATTGCGAGATTGAATTGGTTATTTAAACAATGTTTTATGGATTTTAAAATGGAAAAAAGAAAAAAGTAAAATTTTTGAGGTTAGAAAGGAGAACATTGTTATGATTTGTGTTTAGCACTTTCAATTTTCTTTCAGTAACTTTATATTATTTTTCGTACACTTTTTTAAACGATTTTTATTCATACTTATTAAAATACAGATAAAAATCATTACACTTCTGACATTTAACATTTTTATATCTACACTCGTACCCCGTACTTGCGGTGCCTCGTACTACGACGCTTTTCACGCTTGACTGATTCTGCGTCCCCCCCTCGCGTCAAGCAGTGTTGTGCGTCATCCGTAGTGACCTCAAACAACCAGCGTCGTACTGCGTAGACGTACTGCCAAAGATATTAGTACCTAGATGCGGCAAGGGCCAGGAGTGGGGACGCCGAAAATCAATATGTCACTACTTTTAAGCC
>JAUESH010000036.1:4377616-4393873 GCA_032275165.1 Synergus magnus
AATTCAAAAGATTTTTATGATTCTTAAAAGATTTTGTGGAATTTTGTGAGATTTCTAATAATTTTAATGAATTTTAATGGATATAAAGGGACTTTAAACATTGTCGTAGAATTTATAGAATTTCAAGAAGTTTCTGAGAATTTTAAGAGGTTTTCACGAATTTTAAGAGATTTAAAAAGGTTTCAGAACATTTTATAACATTTCCAAGAATTTGGAAAGAATTCAAGATATTTTAATAATTTTAATAATATTTTATAGAATTTTAAGGATTTCACGGAATTTAATGAGATTTCTAATAATTTTAATGGATTTTTAAGGGACGTAAAGGGATTCACGAATTTTAAGAGATTTAAAAAGGTTTCAGAACATTTTATAACATTTCCAAGAATTTTGAAAGAATTCAAGATATTTTAATCATTTTAAAAATATTTTATAGAACTTTAAGGATTTCACGGAATTTAATGAGATTTCTAATAATTTTAATGGATTTTTAAGGGACGTAAAGAGATTTTAAATGTTATCGTAGAATTTTATAAAATTTCAAGGATTTTAAATCTTGTCGTGAAATTTCGAGGAATTTTAAGAAGTTTCTGAGAATTTTAAGAGGTTTTCACGAATTTTAAGCGATTCCAAAAGGTTTCAAAGAATTTTAAGGAACTTTAAGGAATTTTAAATGTTGTCATAACATTTTCAGGAATTTTGAAAGAATTCAAGATATTTTAATAATTTTTAAAATATTTTATAGAATTTTAAGGATTTCACGGAATTTAATAAAATACTAGGATTGGTGCTATCGTATAATATAAAATAATCTCACCTAATATAATTATTATAACTGAAATTTGACATGATAGTTAGGAAATCGCTTTAAATCTTTTCCTCTAGAAATATTTTGAAATGGTTCGAAATTTGTTGAAATCTTGAAAATCTTAAAAATCTTGAAATCGCGTCTAC
The DNA here is from genome assembly GCA_032275165.1 of Synergus magnus. Taxonomy (NCBI): domain Eukaryota; kingdom Metazoa; phylum Arthropoda; class Insecta; order Hymenoptera; family Cynipidae; genus Synergus; species Synergus magnus. The sequence continues at coordinate 4,378,571 of JAUESH010000036.1, forward strand.
ATTATTATTAGCTTTGAGATAAAAAACAATAATAACTACTAATATAAATCGTGAATTTATCTAATTCACTGAAAATTATCATTTCTTTTTTAGATAAAAATGAAGTCTTTCTTCACAATCTTCACAGTCTTCCTGACGACTGGAGTGATTGCAGGCTGTGAAAAGCAAGCAGTGTCCTTTGATCTGAACGAGCAGGACATCCTTTTAGAACGATCTTCATTGTCCTTTGCCGAACTCCCAGATTGCCAAAAAACAGCAACCTCCATCAAACTAAATCTCTCAAAAATGGGTATAAACAACATCACCGACCACTTTACAGATAGTCCCTTATTCACGTGCCTCAATCTTGAAGGCAACGAAATCGTCGCGATACCATATGGGGTTTTTGATGACCTTCCAAACTTGACCTATCTCAACCTGGCAAATAATCACATCCCAGCATATAATCTGCTGTCATTCGGTAGTCATAAAAAGCTAGAGACTTTAATTCTCGATGGAAATGTTCCAACTTATTCTCATACATTTGCATTAAATGGATACTTTCCAGAACTGAAATCCTTATTCTTAAGAAGAAATCTTCTCGAATATTTCCCGAATGATTTCCGCGTTCACTTTCCAAGCCTCACGCATCTTTACTTAACTGATAACATTGTCAATGTGACAAATTTATACAATTTTGTTAGCAACATACCAGCTTCTGTGACACATTTGTATTTAGAACAAAATGGCATCAAAGTTTTTAGAACATCAGTTTTAAACAATATTACCGAACTGTATTTGGATGGAAATGATTTTAAAAATGTTGATAGGTCTTATGAAAATACATTGGACCCAAGCAACACTCCAACTTTGGAGGTGCTTTCTCTTAGGTATTGTAAAATAGAAAAGATTGGTGCAACAGCTTTTTATGGAACATACAATTTGACAACTTTGGATATGTCTAATAACTACATTTACGAAATTCCTGATGGCTTGTTTAATGGAGTATCTTCATTGAAAAATTTGTCTCTGAGTTATAATTTATTAAAGGAGATCCCCAAGGCTATTTCACTTTCCTGTTTGAAAACGTTGTACTTGAGTCACAATCAAATTCAAGATGTAAGACAATTGAGTAATTTCACTGGACTTCGAACTTTGTCACTCAGGGGAAATAATATCTCTCATTTGAATGATGGTGTCTTTGCAAATTTGACAAACTTGATAGAATTGGACTTGGCTGAAAATAATATTCACTATTTCCAACCAGATTCTTTAGAGATGTTGAAAGGCCTGCGATTTTTGAATTTGAACTTCAACCAATTCTCGAGCGTGGAATCACTTTTTATGAGAAATAATTACTCGCTGGAGCAATTATTTCTTAAGGAAAATCCTGTTATTCGCATTACTGCCATTTCTATGATGAATTTGCCTGAGAATTTAACTGTTCATATGGGATCAATAAGAACTTCAAACGCACGGCCAAGGCTACTTGAGAAAAAAGAACATAAGAAGGTTTTGTTGTTGGATGAAGAGGATGAACCTCAGATTCAACATGAACATTGGGGTTGAATATGATTTTCGACTGCTTTCGACAACTTCTATGAGTTTTTATAATAAATAAAAAAATTTTGAAATGTATTGTGTAATATCGTATGTTAGTATTAAAATGTATTCTAAAGGATATGCAATAAAATATAAAATTTGCTTAACCGCTAGATAAATTTTATTTAACATCAACATTTATTCGTAATTTCTTTACTATCAGTGTTGTTAGGTTTTATCTAATTGCAAGTTTTATTTTTGAAGAAAATTCAATAGACGTAGAGACTTTAAAAGATGCATTGTTTCCATTTTATGAATTGAAAATGCCGTTCTCAAATTAGGATAAATCGTATCGTAATTGCTGTTGATGAATCACATAAATGGCTCTGAAGATTAGATTCAATGCTTAAACAGTTCTCCATTCGTCGCCATTTAGAAAATATCTACCACTCAAGAACAGTAAGTAAAGTTAAAATTTTCTATCTGAACTTTTTTCCTGGCTTTTTCTCAGTTTCCTGAGTAATTATTTTTAATTCCTTTACATTCTTTTGAATTTGTCTTGAATTCCTTTAAATTCTTTGAAATTTGTTTAAATTGTTTAATAAGAAATATTTTTAAATTTGAACAAAAGTTCACTTTCCACGTAAATTTCAGATGGAAAACGAAATACTCCTTCTCATCATTCTTATCATTATGCCAATCTCAATTCCCGCTCCCGGCAACGGTCAAACGATAGTGTTCGATGATACTGAACTTGATATTGATTTTGAGCAAGACCTTTTCGAAGAGCCATCACCAGACTCTCATTGTATGAAGACAAATTCTACTATATCTCTAAATCTCAACAATACAGGTCTCCAATTAGTTTACAAAGGCTTCATCGATAAATCCCCTATAACTTGTCTCAACCTCGAAGGCAACAATATGATCGTGATTCCCAATGGAACCTTCGATAATCTACCAAATTTGACCTACCTAAACCTAGCCAGAAACAACATAGCTGCTGAAAAATTACTATCCTTTGGAAGCCACACAAATTTAAAAACTCTCGTCTTGGATGGAAATGCCAGGAATGACTTTTCTGGAAAGTTTGTGTCTTACGGAAAGCTCCCTAATTTAAAACATCTCTACCTTAGAAGTAACAGATTACATCACTTAAATTTTAGTGATAATTTTCCACTTCTGACTCACTTGTATTTATCCCGAAATACTGGAGGAATTGAAAGATATCTTGAAAGCATTCCAAAAACTTTGATTCACTTAGAATTGGAAAAAAGTGACATTTATCGATTCAATGTTTCCTCTCTGCAAAATATTTCCTCTCTTTTTATTGGTGGAAATAATTTTAATAAACTAGGTTGTTGTGGTGATAAGTACATGAATCCAGGGGACAAAACAACTTTGAAAACATTATCTGTTTCTCATTGTTATATAAGAATCATTAACTCGGATGCTTTTAAGGGAAGTTGCAATTTAGAAAAAATAGATCTCTCTTTCAATCTGATATCCAATATTTCTAACGCGACATTCAGCGAATTAAAATCTTTAAGAAGTCTTTCCTTGAGTCATAATTTACTGAATAAAATTCCCAAAGGAATTTCGCTATCGAGTTTAAAGAAACTTTTTTTGAGTTACAATAAAATTGAAACTCTTCAAGTGAATTCATTGGAAGATTTTCTTGAGTTAGATACTTTGTCTTTAAGAGGTAACAATATAGCTTTTTTGGATGAGAAACTTTTTGATAATTTGAAAAATTTGATTAAATTGGATCTCGCTGAGAATCGATTGCATAAACTTTACAAAGATTGGGTCCAACCGTTGACGAATTTAAAATATTTGAACATGAATTCGAATCAGGTTTCTGAGACACAATTTCTGTATTTGAAAAATTCATCGCTGGAAAATTTGTACCTTAAAAATAATAGCATCAAAAGAATAAAGATGGAATCGATGATGAATTTCCCAAATGGGGTAAATTTGCATGTGGGAAGCATTATGAGGAAACACTCTCATTCATTGGGACACATAGGTAAGCATGTTAAGAATTTATGCAATCAAGATTAAGAAATATTTTTGTAATAAAACTGTGTAATAAATTTAATATTTTAAATATCAATTGCAATAAAAATTTACTGTCCCTGACACTCCCTCTAGTAATTTGTTAAATTCCGATAAATATCTTTTACAAAAAGAGACATCGGATCTATCCAAGAATTTTATTTCCAATAAGATGCAGCACTCAATTTACTTTTATTTCTCAGGAATCTCCATTTAAATAGAGACATTTTGAAGGAAATTTCGAAAGAAATTGCACTTTGTCTCGAGAAATTTGTTCTAAGCCTCAATAAAATTGAGTCTATTTCAATTTATAGGTTTAGGATGAAAAAGTCTTTCGATTTTATATTGGAATAGAAGAAATTGAATAAATTAAATTGACTTTTTCTATTCAAAGAGCAGTGAATAATATTTAAAATATTGTTTGTGTAAAAATACAGTAATACAGACTTTGACTTTTTAGAGACTAATCGAGTAAGATAACCCATTGATCGTATAAAAGTGTTCGTATTCAATGGCGTCGGTCATTATCAAGTATTCCCTCTTTTCTGAAACTCATACTTCCAGCATTGCTTTATAAAAGAATGATAATTAATTAGTGATGCAGAAGTTATCGTCCAGAGAACGGGAAACAAAGTTCTACTTCTCAATTTCAAGTAAGAATTTATAAACACATATTTTTGTAAAAAAAAATCATCATTTTTGTATGTAAAAACCCCTTCCCTCTTTTTGACCAAAAATTTCCCTTCGATCTTTAATATACATTATTTACAGATTCAAGAAGATGATACAAACGGTCATTACTTTGGTGCTTTTGAAGTTACTCATAATAAACATCGGTTGTGAAGTTCTAATTACCGTAAAATCTTCACAAAATTTTGCTATTCCATATAACTATAATAACCATATAATTTATCATAAATATTAATTATGTGTATAAATTTTACAGAACAAAACCCAAATCCAAACACCTTTAATCATCCCAAGTGGAAAATGTAACGAAATGAAGGAAAACATCACCTTAAAAGTGTCCAAGACTGATTTAGAAAAAATAAGCGATGGATTCATGGAGAGCTCTTATTTAAATTGTCTAAATCTGGAAGACAATCACATAAAAGAAATTTCACTAGGAGCACTCAAATTTTTACCAAATCTTTATTATTTGAATGTGGCGAGAAATTTGATTCCAACATCAAAACTCTTCTCCTTCAATAGTCATCTCCAACTAAAAACATTGATTCTGGATGAAAATGTTTATGATGAAAAAGATTGTAACTTGAGGATAGATAACCGTTATTTCCCCAGTTTGGAAAATTTATATCTTCGAAAAAATGGAATATGCAATATTACGGCGAATCTGAGAAAGAATATGCCTAAATTAAGCCATCTTTATCTGACCCAAAATAAGATTGAGACCTTCGAATTTCTTGAGATGCCTTCCACTTTAACCCACATTTATCTTGAGGAAAATTCAATTAAAAAATTCAATGCTTCGATGATAAAAAATATAGAATTCCTTGCTTTAGATCTAAACAAAATTCAAATTATTTGTAATACATATTGTCACGAATTCTCCCTTTCTTTAAATAGTGCTAAAAATTTAAAATATTTATCAATATCTGGAAATGGTATAATTGACATAGAACCAGATTCTTTTGATGATACGTTTAATTTGACTAGTTTGGAACTCTCTAATAACAAAATTGACACTATCAGAAAGGGAACCTTCAATTTTGTAACAAAACTTCAAAATCTTTCACTCAGCAACAATAGTCTGACAATTCTGCCAAATTTATCGTTATTAAAAAATCTTCAAAGATTGAATCTCAGTGACAATAAAATAGAAACTGTCCCCAGTGGAGAATTTGCAAACCTTTTCATGTTAAAAATATTGTCGCTGAGTAATAATTTATTAAAAAATATAGAAGTGGAATCTTTTGGAAATCTGATCTCTTTGGAAGAACTTTACCTCGCAAATAATAAACTTCAACATCTTCCAAAATATTGGCTTACAGCATCAGATAAGCTTCGAATTTTGGATCTAAGGGGTAACTGTTTTGCTGATTTTGGAAGTTTGTCTCTGGAAAGTATGGAATCATTGGAAGTAATTTTTCTACAAAAAAATCCTGTAAAATATGTGAATACAGGATCATTGGTCAATTTACCGAAGAACGTGTCGATATATTTGGATAATGATTACAGAATGAAATGTTCCGGAATTGTGGAATCTAAGGGATTAGATAGTGGAAGTGGTATTTCGATAACTAAGGGATTATCTACTGATCGGACACCTACTGTTGAAAGAGTAGATTAATTTGGTGTTGAACGACTATTGTAATATTATTGAATAACTATTATTGTAAGAAAATATTGAAGAGTGCAATGACCCCCATCCGAGTATAACCGAGCCAAGTGCTGCTTAACTTTGTTGATCGAACGAGAAGCCTTAAACCATTCCATGTGTTCGAAGGGACAATAATAATAGGATTAAAATCGACACCATTTAATAAATAATCTTTTTAAATTTATTAAAAAATAGCATTTTTTAAAATTTAATTACGGGAACTTAATACACTTCAACTAAATTTTTCTGCCTTTGAGAAATATACAATATTTTATACTAAGAACGAAATCAATAAATGACACTATTAATTCGACAGTTTCTAAAATTTTTTAAATTATAATGACTTGTAATTATTTATTTAATCATTTACATGCATAAAATATGTATCTTGAAGTTTTCTTTGCAATCTATCAATCATTTGAGATAACCAAATGATCACATGATTCCAAGACCTTGGGAAAGACTTCGATGGACGAGACAATTTTATGCATGTCCATGGCATTACCAAATATATCAAACTATTAACTGATTCATTGATTTAATTATTTAATCAAATTTGCAATATTACAAAACAGTTTTCTTATTCTAAATACATTCGTTTTTCATTATTCTATTTCAAAATTTCTTATATAATTAAAATAGCAAAAACATAATTTATATAAAAAATATTAGTACAATATCAGTTCTAATCTAATGAATAAAAAAATATTATGTCAAATAATTACCTAATTAATTAGATTTTTGTTAATTCTCATTCAGAATTTTATGGCACTTGTTATTTTTTACATACGTAATTTATGTCCTTCACAGTCTACATCAAAATGAGTCTAATTTGGTGCGTGCTATTTTTATAATTTTGCTACGAGAAGTTCTTCCATAATTAAGATAAAACTTGGATTAAAATTGAACAGCACGTCTCATCCAATAAGTAAACAGATACCCGGCAAACCGGAAATATCTCTCTTCTTTCCAAAAAAAGAACGTATTATCTAATGAAAACAATGCAAAACGTGCAAATCCCGACATGTTTCGAAACTTGAGATAAACCACTAGTGCGTCAATTACGTAGTCGACATTGGGAATTTGTGGTCTAAAAAAACCCAGTTTATCGATCAGACTATATAAGCAAAGTTGGAATCTGATTTGTCACACAAGTCTTTGCAACCTCCAGTAAGAAAGACACCGGTACTATTAACGTAAGTACTCCTAAACAACATCTTCCTAATGATTTAAATTCAATTTAAAAAATCGAATTTAAATTAAAAACTAATCTAATTAAATCTAATTTACACATTCATACATTTTAGATAAAGTATCTAATCTATTTTAAAACTGCTAAGAAAAAATATACAAAAAGTGTAAAACAAGAGAGTAAAACTTCTTTTTCTTGCAAGGTTTTCAAAAATGGGATTAACAACCCAACTGATCTTCATCCTTCTGCTGAAAGTGATAATCATCAATGGATTTTACACCTCAATTTCATTTCCAATGACGGGAGTCTACCACTCGATTGGATCTCCCAATGATGATCCGCCAATTTTGCCAACCGGTAATTGTCAAGATTTAAGAGGAAGTGGCCTGAGTTTGTTCCTTCCTCGAGTTGGACTTCGAAGTCTCTACCCAGGGATCATCAGCAGCTCAGAAGTCACCTGTCTCAGTTTCCGAAATAACTATATTGATCGAATTGGATCTGGAACATTCCACACCTTACCAAACCTTCTCTATCTGGACCTCTCAAAGAACAGGATTCCAGTTTGCAATCTTCTATCCTTTGGTAGCCGTTACAATAGACTGAAGACTTTAATTCTCGACGAAAATGAACTGCCAATCAACGACTTTGGACGTGATCTTGTTCAGAGTGATTGTTTTCCTAGTCTCGAAAACCTCTACATGAGAAATAACTATCTGAGGAAATTACAATTTTCCTTAAGAACTGCATTTCCGAATCTGAGACATCTTTACTTGTCTGACAACTACATAGAAAATGAACATTTTACGAGAGATGTTCCGAGTTGTTTAACTTATCTTCATCTCCAAAGGAATCATATCCACAAATTCGGGGGCGAAATTTTGGACAACATTGAATTCCTTTTTCTGGATAATAATAGGATCAAATCTGTGTGCAATAGTTATTGTTTGGAAGATAGAGCCCTGCGTTTAGAGAATGCAAGAAGATTGAAATATCTTTCAGTGACTCATAACGAAATTGTGAGAATTGAGGAAGATTCTTTCAGCAATTCTCGTGATTTGTTGACTTTAGATCTGGCGAATAATAAAATTGAGACTATCAAACCAGCTACTTTTTACAATTTGAGGAACCTTAGGGAGCTGGATTTGACTGGAAATTGTTTAACGAATGTTCCAGATTTGAATATGAATACTCAACTCTTGACTGTCTCTTTGGGTTATAATAAAATTGAGACTATTCGGACTGGGAGCTTTAGGGACTTGAGATTCTTGAAAAAAATTATTTTAAACAACAACAGGATTTGTAAAATTGAAACTGACTCGTTTATTGATCTTCCAAATTTGGAAGAATTGGATCTCTCCTACAACAGATTGCATCATTTGGATAGATTTTGGATGAGGCAACAGGGAAGTCTCAAGTCATTGGATGTCAGGGGGAATCTTTTTACAGCCTTTTCCCATTTGTGTTTGGAAAGTGCAAGGCATCTTTCGGTTGTTTATATGCAGAACAATCCTGTGATAAGTGTCAGCTGTACCGAAAATCTTTCATACGATGTGCGGATCCATGTGAAGAGTGAGTGCAGAGCTATGAGTGGAAGATGCTACGAAGTGTGCATTGCTGAGCAAAATTTCATATGATAGAAAAATTGAAAGTGTTGGTAGTTTTTTAAGTGAAAAATGGCAGTAGATAGTCTCAATTTTTTGAAAAAAAAAAACATTTATACTATGGCTGATTCTGAACTGGCTTGAAAAGAAATTTTTATTTATTTAAAAAGTATTCGACGATAGTTTTTTAAATTTTAGAGATATTTTTACCTTGCAATGAAATTATTTTTAGAATTTTGTACGAAAAGTTAAATTAATTATTTATTTTATTTATAATAAAGTAACCGAATCGGATATAATATTATTGTAAAACTGAAAAAATAATGTGTAAATAAATGTTTCTTAATATAGAATATATAATATTATGAAATTAGATATTGCCAAATTATCGGTTTGAAATTGTCCTACTTCCTATTTTCCTAACAGTACTGTTGACAAATCAACCAGATTCCCTTGATGTAATTCCCCTTGATAATAACCCTCTCTTCGCGAGGTCTTTAAGATCAAGAGTCAAAGTGTATCGCCTTCGTCTTCTATAGACCGACTCATGGAACTTGAACCGTAAGTGCTTCAAACAGTTCTATTTCTAATTTCAACTTCGAACGTCTCTAGAGACAAAGCTACCTTAAAATTGCATATAGAATAATTTTCTTCCGCATTGTTATAAAACAAGTGAACACATTAGCACTTTAAACATCAACAACGAAACTCATGATTAGAAACATGAGAAAATTCAAAACAACTGCCTTCATTCTATTTTCATGCCTCCTGTCGTTCGGAAATTCTCTCGAACAAGAATACGAAAATTGGGAAGAGATCACGAATGGATTTCACCCACTGAAATCCTGCAGGATAAATCACAGTGAATCATTTGCACTTATAAATTCTAATCTGGAAAAACTGGATGAAAAAGTGGTCTCGGGAACAAAAATAAAGTGCATAGACCTAAAGGGAAATCGGATTCAAGAAATTTCAAAAGTATTTTTTAACAAATTGCCAAATCTGCGTTTGATTAACCTGGAGAATAATAATCTTGCCGTCGATGGATTTTTTCAATCATTCGCTAATCTTCCTTTGTTGGAAACTCTCAATCTGGATAAAAACAAAGAAACCACATTTTTGAAGATCACAGGAGTTTATCCAAAACTGAAGCACTTATATCTGAGAAATTTGGGTTTGTACAATTTCGAATTCCCTCTTTCGTCAAGTCTGACTCATCTTTATTTATCAGGAAATGAATTATCCAAAGGCACTACTTTCTCAATTCCTGATTCAGTGACTCATTTGTTTTTGAATCACAATAGTTTGAGACGAATCCCTGTCCAACAAAACGGCAGACTGAAAGTTTTGAGTGCTAGTGAGAACTTCTTTGAAAAAATTGGATGTACTGAGAAACCACGAGTCTCATCTTTGTGTCTGAAGAGATTTCAGAATTTGGAGAGGCTTTTTATTGGCAGTAATGATATTTATGAAATTGAGCATAATGCCTTTGATGATGTACCTAATATCCTTGCATTAGACCTCTCATCTAATCACATCGACAATTTAAGCCAAAATACGTTCAGTAAACTGACTAAGTTGAGAAGCTTAAACCTCAGCAGCAACCCTTTGACACAAGTTCCTAATCTCTGTGCATTAACCAACTTGGAAGTATTGATTTTGGACCATACGAGAATACTTAACATAGCAGAAAATAAATTCTGTGAATTGAAGAATTTGAAAGAATTGTGGTTGAATGATGCAGGAATTCAGAGGGTTTCAGTCAACTCTTTTGGGAATTTGAGGTCTTTGGAAGAATTGCATCTCGAGGATAATCAATTGAGCACCTTTGAAGGATGGCAAAAGCCTTTCACTCTTCGTCGCCTCTTTCTACAAGGAAATTTATTTAAGACTATTGGTGACGCGACTACAGTTGGTGCTGGGTTTTTGGAATATTTGGATCTTAGAAGAAATCTAATCAAGGATGTTGGAGTGCGTTCTTTTAATATTTCGAGACTGTATGTTGAGTGTTGAGAAAGGATTGTTTTTATTTTCGTGAAAGTGTTCAAATAATTTAGTTATAAAATGATTTGAGTACTTGAAACCTTTATCGATTAGATTATTATTGTAGTATTAGAAAATTGGTAAGCTGAATTTGTGGACAAAAATTCTCAGGAAAATTTAATGTATTCTTTTTTGTATAAATGCTTGTATACTAAAAGTTTACTAAATTGTATTGTGAGGTTGATCTTTTTCTATTTTTCCAATTGAAAGAATGTTTTTAATAAAACTATTAAAACAATTTCTAAATCAAACTTTATAAACGCTTATTGTCTTTTAATATTAGGTACGAATTATGAGAATCGAGTTTACTTAGATTTTCGATTCACTTCCTCCCAGTTCTAGGAAAATTTATACTGATAATTTCGCTTCCAACTTTTCTCTCTACATTCCACTCTCTTTACTTCCGAATCATATCTGAACACTCTGCCCGGAAACAAAGCATTTTTTTATCTGCTTTTGTATAAAATTTTCAAAGAATTGTAGGGAATCACAGTCCCATTAAAAGTAGGTGGGCAATCACTATATAAAACTCCGCCTTCGTAGAGCAATATGAATTCAAAGATCTTTGTGTCATCGTTCGAGCATAACAAGGTCCGAAGTTAGTGTTCACGATATTTATTTAAAACTCTGATAAAAATTGCTGAAATAAACTTTGAGTGACAAGTGAAAATCTGTGCTCGAAAATGGAACTTAAAAATGTATATTTACTAATGCTCATATTTGCTTGCCAAGTTTACCAGATTGGAGACACAACCATCGAGTCTCCACAAAAGAATCAAAAGCTACTCCACCAATTGAAGAATTATTTTGTAACAATGCTTCATTAATAACGACATGTGAAGAGGAACATCATCAAAATGTATCATTGGATTTATCAGATTTGGGTATGAGAAAAATTAAAGCAGAATTTATTTCCAATCCTCATGTCACCTGTTTAAGTTTGAAAGGGAATGTTATTGAAAACGGAAACCTCCATGCTTTCAACAGTCTTCCAAATCTCGCGTATTTGAACCTCGCCAATAACAAGCTTGATGTGGACAATTTTCTAAACTTTGGTTCACACCCAAATCTCAAAACTTTAATTTTAGACAACGCGGCACCTGAGCAAATTAAATTTTATTTATCCTATAATTATTACGATGAATGGAGCGAAAACATTAAAAATTGGACTTTGCCAAAATTGGAACATCTATATCTTCGAAATATCACCGCAAGAAGATTCCCTTCAATTTCAAGTACTAATTTGCCAAAATTGACTCACTTACATCTGTCAGACAACTATTTAGAAAATTGGATCCACCAATTTCTGAATAATATTCCACCAACTCTAACTCACTTGTATATCGAGAGATGTAATATTAAGTTAACCAACATAATACCCAATGTATCAGCGCCTTTAATTTTACTCTCATTGGATGGAAATACTATCTCGTGTTTGGGTGATGGTTGTATGGATTTCCGAAACTTTCCACGATTAAGGTACTTATCAATTGCCAAAAACAGCATAAATTTCGTCTCATCGGGTGTCTTCAACTTCAATTCGGATCTACAGTATTTGGATATGTCAAAAAATCTCATCGAAGAAATTCCTGCCGGTATATTCAACAAATTGTCAAACTTGGAAATTTTTGCCTTGAATGATAATCAACTTTCGAAGATTCCAGATGTGTGCAGCTTGAAGAAATTAACGCACTTATCTATCAATCGCAATAATATTCAACAGGTGTATGCGAATTGTTTTGGATGCATGGAAAAATTGAAATTCTTGTCTTTGAGCGGAAATAATATACTTACTATTTCACCTGGTACTTTTGACAGTTTGCGGAATTTGGTAACATTAAATCTTTCACATAATAAACTCTCTCAACTGGACTACCGATCATCTTTTAAACTTGAGTATTTATATATAAATGATAATTTGTTTGAATCAATCGAAGACGTATTATTGGGTAAAACATCTCTAACTTTTTTGAATCTTACCAATAATCCTATCGGTACTCTAAAGCCAGTTTCATTGAATTTTCTGCCAGAAAATACGACAATTTACATAAATTCCCTTTTGTTAAAAACGAAAAAGGAAAAATTATTGAAAAGCGAGTTTCTTTTTCTAAACAATAGATATTCATAATTTCTGCATTTTTATATACTTTCGGCCATTGAATGTATGAGCTGGAAAATTTTTTTACTTTTTAAAATGATTTACTCAAAATACTTTTAAAACAATGCTTTATGCTGAAATATTATATTTGCAAATATAATCTGCAATGGAGTCATTTAATTGGCTCGTAATTTTATACTTTTATATGATAAATCTTATAATTCGTAATATATGATATTGATATTATTGAATAGTATTAAGTATTGAATAGCTGTACTCTCAGACGTGTATGTAATAACGTCAGATTAATACAGAGTATAATTTTGATATTCCGCTTTTTATTTACTTTTACATGCTAATGAAATTTTCTATTCACATTTATTCAGCTGAGTTGAAAATAAATAATCTGTTAGTTAGATATACAAATCGTATTTCCTTGTTCAAGAAACCCATCACTAAATAAATGCTGATCCTTTTTTGATAGTTTGCACTCAGCATCTATCAAATAAATTTTCCTTCTTTTTTTTCTCCATCACATCTAACCCTCAGAAAGAGATTTTATTTCCTTAACAGGGAACCTCTCTCAACGATAAAAAAAGCATGGCTCAAGTGTGAAAATACTTTTCAAGGTTTCAAGGGTCGCAGAGCAAGATGAAAGGGTCAGCAAGGAACAGATAAAATTTCTGATTCGATTTATCTTATACAACTTGCTTACGGTAGAGTTTTATTCGAGATCCTAACTCTCAGAATATAGGTTTTACAAATATATTTTAATCAAATATTAGATATATCAGATTATTGAAAACATTTTTTTGAATTAAGAATATTCAAAAAATGTTTAATGTGAATACCAATTAAGAAAGTTTTTAATTCTCAACCCTCGTTTTCCGACACTTTTTCAACCTTTCCTTTTATAAGCACATCGTTTTCAAAACTGCTTTTTCCAACTTATTATTACAAATTTCTTTTCAGAAGCCCTTTTCTAAACCAATTTTTCCAATCTTCCTTTCCAATTCCCGTTTTTCATCCTCCTTTTCTAAACTTTGGATCCTACCCCGAACTCTGATACTTCAATATGTATCCCTATACCCCAATGATTTTTAGGGGACAAAATGAGATGCTTAAATAAAGTTGGCTTTAATTTTGTAATATTTTGAAATGATTTTCTTTTTTTTTTTTGGCACTAGCAACTATGATCCGCGCGCGACTAATTTCTTGTTTTTGTCAAAAAGATTCAGAGGATTCTAAACAGTAAACACACTTTACAAAATTTCTTCGGGAATTTTCCCCAAAATTGTTCGGATGCTAATTTCAGCAAACTTTTTTCCGGAATTCCCTCAAACATTTGGTAAAGAAAATTCCTAAAACACCCTTATTACTCCACATTTTGTGATTTTTTTTCTAAGATTTCCGGAAAATTCCCCAAATGCTCTTGAAGGGGAGGCAGATTCGCATTGCGAGACTTTTTGTGACAGAGGGGGAGGTTTTTTTTTTCATTACCCTAAAACATTACATCATTTATAGATTTGGAAATTTTGAAATTCAGAACCTTTGAGCAAATTTAACTAACTTACATAGAAAATTAAAAATTTTTTTGGAACAATTCCCAATATTTAGTAGGCATTTTTTAATTCAGAAAGATTTACGGAATATTTCCTAATTTTTGCAATAAATTACCAAAAGATTTAAAAAGAATTGTTCAATTTTCTACGTTTTAAGAAATTTTTCCAAAATTTTTAGTAAATTTCAAAAAGTTTCAGGGAAATTCCCTAAAATATTAGTGAACACCATTTTCCCAATAAAATGTGGAATAATTCCTATGAAATTGTAGAGAAATTTACCGAAATTTTTTACATGAAATTCCTTTAACTTTCATAAAATCACATGATGATCTTTAAAATTATTTAAAATCCCTTAAAATATCTTTAAATCTTTTAAAATTACTCAAAATCCCATGAAATCCTTTAAAATAACTGAAAATTTAATCAAATTTCGTAAAATTTCTTGAATCCCTTAAAAGTCTTTAAAATTTCTCAATATCACATAAAATATCGTCAAAATCCTTAAAATTTCTGAAAATCCCCAATAAATTTGATAAAATCCTTTGAAATTTCTTGACAATATTCAAAATCCCAGGTTATCTTACCAGGTTATCTCGTTTTGCGAGATAACCAGGTTATCTCGTTTTGCGAGATAACCAGGTTATCTCGCAAAACGAGAAATTAGCGACCCAAAGCTGCGATATTTTTTGACGACTGATTGTGACTGAAACTAAGTTCTGAATATACGTAATTGCGTAATTCTAATCTACGTAATTCTAATCTACGTAATTCTAAATTACGTAGTTGTTATTCGCTTCTCTCAACCATTCGTGTTTTACGGCAGTATTCCATAAAAATTTCCCACGCTTCGACCTCGATGTAAAAAAGTGTCTTTCCGTTTTGTACGT
>JAUESH010000036.1:4393973-4412505 GCA_032275165.1 Synergus magnus
TCCTATTTCTGGTTACAGCAACCATACGTCGCAGTTAAAAATGTCTTTGACCACAATTTCTGGTTACTGTAACCAGAACACGCAAGTTTGGAGTAACTACATGAAACAGTAATTTTTCTATCGCGCATGCGCAATATGAAGTAAGCACATTTCGACGAATTAATTTTGTGGTTAATGATGATTACAGGCTAGTTTTTTTGTAAGTGCTGCGAGACTGCGAGGTAAAGTGACCATACGAACTGTATTTCGCAGGACAATCTTGTTTTTGAGTAATTTGTCCTGCGAAGGTGAACGTACTGTAAAACGTCCTGTTTTCTAGCAATTTGTCCTGTATGACCTGAAAACAGTTTTCTTTTTTGTCAGAGAGCACGCTCGCTTCGAGGAAAGGCCTTTTTTTAGTCGTTTATAGGTTCGCGGTGGACGACAGACATTTTTTTTTTATTTTTATTAGTAAATTATCTCATCTTTGGGAAATTTACATGGGAAAAGGACTCCCAGCGTAGGTTTGAGAGAACTTTCTTTATGTTGTTAAAAAACGAAGGTAAATTTTCGAGATGTTTAGTCCCTAGGGAGTGAAAAATAGAACATTAGTTCCGCTTCATAGGAATAAAGAATGGTTGAAATAATGGATTTATTATAGAAAATATTACAATAAATATCGTATGTTTTCAGTACTCGTATCCGGCTCGTACTGAAAATATACCCTCGTCAAAAAAGTACCTCTTCCCCACCTTGGTGCATAATATACTATATTGTCTTTCATTTTACTTTCAAATGAACGAAGAGATGGAAAATCCCAAGTGGAAATTTTGTACTTAGGCCATTACTAACAACGGGCGCAGTACTGCGTCTGTAATGGCTAGCTACAGCTGGCTGACCAGTACGGGCATAGTACTTGATAAAACCCAGGCGTTGTACTACACAAGTGCTGGGAAACCAGCACTGGCATACAAGCGTTGGTCCTATACTGGTAGAATTCTGGCCAATACTGCGCCAGTACCGACTACCAGTACGGGGCCAGCACTGGGGGTCCAGTGCAGAACATTGTTATCATCGCAGATATATGCCAGTACTGCGCCCGCATGGCAGCCAGTACTGCACCAGTATCGCCAGTACGGGCGCAGTACCGCGCCGGTTGTAGATTTCTTATTAGGATAGACAGCTTTTGGTATATTTGCAAGGAAAGTTTAAAAACATAATGGATGAATAAATTTAAAAAAAATTTCTCGCTCGTTGAAGAGCCAGCACTCAATTTTAAGCAATGAAAAATTTTTTCCTGATAACTAAAACTCTCATTGAGTTTCACCACGTGTCATAGTTGAAACGTACGCATATTATATATGGTAAAGTTTCTACGTGATTCGCATTAATTAATTAATTACCTCTGGAATAAAACCTCGTGAATGTGAGTATATATATGAGTAATACGATTACACACATCAAGAGCTTAAAATAACTCTGACAAACTCAATTTAATGTTCAGTGCACTGATTTAACGATCAAACACCTGGTTACAATTTTTGCTATTAAAAATTTATTGTTCTTTTTTTGTAGTTCGTAAAGTTTCCACCTCATAACTTTTGTTATTATGTAAAGGCCGTAGAAGGATAAGAATGGATGGTCTGCCCCCGCTCGAATTAGGTCGAAATTTTGACTATAAGTTGGCACAGATATAAAATTAAAATCAAAATATTCAAACCTTTTTTTTTTTGGAAATACTCCGAATTTTTTTTAAGAGGTAATTTACGGTTTTAATAATCTTTGAAAATTTCAACAAAATTTTTTGGACTATTTTATTTGTTGGAAATATTTTCACTTTTTTCTGGAAATTATCTCATTGTTCTCCATTATATACAATTTTTTCATAAAAATCGGTTAAGTCGCTTTAAGAAAAAAAAAATACTTCTTGAAAAAATTTGAGAAAAATGTTTATTGAAGAACACAATGAGAGAATATTATTGTAAAAATTTGGTGACTGTGCAAATAAAAAAAAAAAACAAATGTTTGAATACTAAAAATTTATTTTTTTGCTTTTTATTTGTCAGAATTTTTTTAAAATTTTTTCAACAAATCGTCCTGTTGCTTGCTCTGCTACGGCGAAATTCAATCATACGTAAATTCAGATGATAAATCTCTTATTAGAATATTTCTGGTACTTTCTAAAGCACACATAGTTGTATCAACATGGCTAGGAATTTAATTACAGCATTGTTGATTCTCAGGTTAATTCTGTTTGAAAATTACGTTTCGCTTGCTTTCTCTGCATTTCGTCGACGATCAATTCTGCGTGTTAAAGTAAAGATCCTGCCTCATTTAAAATTAATTATATTCAGATTAGTTTCTTTTTATAAAAATAGGATTAATTTAGTTTACATTTGCGAACAAGTTTGGGAAACGATACCGTAAATTACACTTGGGATTCAAAGTAAAAGTGAATTTTTTAGAACTTCTCTTTTTCCGAATGTAGGAAGTTTAAAACATATTTTCTGGAACACAGAAAAAACCAAGTGCAATATTTACCCCGATTTCAGGGTAAATATTATTATACCTGTAACAAAAATTACCCTCAGATGGATAAATATTACCCTGAACATAGGGTACGGTTACCATGTCAACTTATTGTGCTTTCTTTTTTTTTCGATGCGAAAAAATTAAATTATATTCACTTGAAAATTACCCGCAACAAATTTTCCCTTCTGTTTTTTCTGTGAAATGAACGCAGTATAAATTTTTGTCGATTACGTAACTTTTTATATACTTTTAGACATTCGCTTTTCGCTTTTTGTTTCGCACTTTTCACTTCTTAATCTCACACAATTTGCCCCTGTACGCAGCTTTGACGTTTCAATTAAATTATGTTAATGATTATGTGATTATGAAAACAAGGTTTACAAAGATTTTTTTATACTACACTACCGGTCGGAATTTCGAGTTTACCTGTTTTTCGATGATCGTTTAAGTTCTCTTAAATTTAATTACATCACATATTACATTTTTTCTTTTAAGGGGGCAGTCCACCATTTCTTTTTCAAAAAATTAATTTTCTAAAATGTACACCTTTGTGTAGTACATATACGTAAAATTACTATATAAAGTGTTATTAGGCCAGAAATTTCGAGAACAGGTAGAAACACACACAGCAAGATGAGGGTCTCAGATACGCTTAGGCGCTTTTGGCGCGTTTTTCTTCAAACAACATTTTTTGCCCTGGCTGACATTCTAGAGAATAAAGTTTTGCACCTATCAAGTTCAAATTCGGTACCCTTAATCTACACATGTATAGCTTCAGTATGGACTAGCATTATAAATTTTCATTAATATTTAGTCGATTGTTTAAACAATTAAATTTAAAAATGAGAATGTAAAAAAGGTCGAAAATTTCATAAGTCCGCCATTTTGTTTTATGTTATCACATGTTAATTATCCTAGTTCACACGATAGCTACAAGTTTATGTTTCACTAATTTCACAACGTTTTCTATTTCAAATCGGGTAGGGGATCGATTTGCAGAACTCGAATTTGGCAGAATAAATCGCCCGAAGTCGAGACATCGTGTCAACCAGATTCAAACAGGAATAACTTCAGGCTGCCGTACCAGCGATATTTAAATTTAAAAAAAAATTTACTGCATTACCTTTAAACCTCTTCTTTTTTATACTAAAATTTTGATTTTAATAAATTAATTTTACTCTGCTCGTTTTAAAGATAAATTATAGAATCTAACAAAATTATTGGTATAAATTGTACAATTTTTACTCGATAAAGTTGGATAAATTTGAATATTAATTAATTAATTAATCAAATTTATTAATTTTAGGTCATTTGATACATTTCAACACAAGAAATTTTTATTTTCTTTACATCAGCTTTAAAATGTTATAATTTGGAAAGTTACAGTTAAAAAATCAATTTTTCAAAATTATAAATGACATTAACTTTCTTATTTTTCAATAAAATTTATTAAACTTTCAGGACGATCGATTCATCTCGAAAAACAAGAAATCTTTTTTCTTCATACATAAACTTTGAATTTTGATTATTTTTGAGAAGTGAAGGGTGGCAAGGCATAGAGGATTGACCCGCATTTATCCAAAAATGATATTATTAGCTTGAAAATTCTTAATAATTCAAATACAAATCTTCACCAAAGGATTTGTTTATAACTCGTTTTTTCGAAATTGCCATAAAACACGCGAACTAGCTGTGAAGTTGTATAAACTTTTGTACTCACTCAATGAGCACTTTGCTTCCTGGAAGAAAAAAATGATTTGCTTCCTCATAGAGGAAGCAGGAAGCATTAATTAATCAGCTTTGAAATATGATAATTTCTAAAGTTAAAGTTGAAAAATCAATTTTTCAAAATTATAAATAACCATAACTTCCTTACTTTTAAATTAAATGCATTAATCATATAGGTCAATCAATTCGTCTCGACACAAGCAATCTTCATTTTCCTTACATCAGCTTTAAAGGGCCTCACCGGGTTTCAATGCAAAAACGGCCCCCAAGCCAAATGAGATTTCGTACCAACTATTCGAAGGCACTGGTCTTAAGATTATGTTTTGCAAATCTTCAGCCCGATAGCCACCATATTGGATGAGTAATCGTTGATTATATGAATTTCGCTTTTCGCAATTTTTAGCTAAACTAATAATTGGAGAAATCTGAAAAAATTCACAGTACTTCTTTACATCAAGGGAGGTCTTCGTATTTTTTTTCAAATTTTTTCTTGCGAAATTCGCAATGAAAAAAATTTCCAAAATTTTTGTACGCAATTTTTTTATTTAAAAAATCCATTAGCAAAGTCGAGTTTTTCACCATTGATGAGTCCTCCAAAGACGGATATATTCTGTTTTTTCAGATTTTTAAAAAGTTTTGACGATACTTAAAAATAACAATTATTATCAAATTCTGTGGTTTCGATGGCGTTCGTCGTTAAGGTGGCTTTGTCGGGTTTTTTTTTTTGTACAGACATTTTTTCATTGCTTATAATTATAATCAATTTAATAATACAAGTATAAATAATAATTGTGATTTATAATGATTATAATTTATAATTTTAATTAAAATTCATGGTTTATAATAATAAATATATTTAGAATTCATCAGTATTTTTAACGATAATAATTTTGAATATTCTATATATAATTGATAACGGATTATATGCTTTATCGTAATAAAAAATGCATATTTTCTAAATTATTATGTTTTAGAAACAATGTGGACAGTACAGAATGACATTTTATTATATTACAACATTTTTATTACATTTAATATTATCTCTCACAGGAAGTAAAAATAAGTATATTGGAATAAAATTACTTATGTCATAATTGAAAACGCTGACAAAAGAAAAGACTTCGATTTTTGAAATTGTTTCTTACATATTGCTAGCAGCTAGATAACAATATATTCTAAAAATTTCAAGTTGCTTATACCAAAATAGTTGCGGATATTGAGTAAAAACAGAGAAAAAAGATCGATTTTAGTCTTCATCACTATCTTCATTTATCACAACCGCTGATATATATTATTTATCCCATGTCAGAAAGTTTTCAAAAATTGTCAAACAAACAGAAATTTTAGGTAGATTATTCATTAATAACTTTCTTATTTTTCAATGAAATGCATTAATCTTATAGGTCTATCGATTCGTCTCGACACAAGGAATCTTTGAATTTTGATTATTGGAGAAGTTATAGTCGAAAAATCAATCTTACTAAAATTATAAAAGTACATAAAACTTAAAAAATAAAATATTTTTTTAAACCCTTTTAAAAAATTCAACTTGATATAGTGGAATAACTATGCAAAATTTCATCAATTTTTCGGTACGCGTTCTCCAGATATTGCAGGATCGTTAAAGCGTGACATACACACACAAACATACACACATCCGGACAATTTTTCAGGACATCATATTAAATATATTCTCCTTAAAATATGTTCAAAAAAAAAAACTTTTTTGGAAACAGGATTTTATCACCACTACAAAGCTTTCTCTATGAAGAAGCAAAAAGGTTCATTATTTCGAAAGTTATTGATATTTTTATAAAACATTGAGATTTTACGTTTTTTTTTTTTTTTTGCAATATCTTCTTAAAAAATTGAAAAAGTGATTTCGTCTATAGCTCATTTCAAGCAGAATTTTGATTATTTGAGAACTTATAGCCGAAAAATCAATTTTACAAAAATTATATATGTACTTTCTGGAAGATCTGAGTGAAAGCTGAAGGAGAGGAGTATCCCTTCCACGATATCTTCGTGTGGGGTGTACTCCCTATAAAAGGACGCGTTTTCCGAGCTTGGGCCAGTCGAAAAAGACACTTTGATCCTAGGAGAAAACTCTCTCCGACACCCACCCAGACCTACCCAGTGTAAGAATAGAAGAATAAACGAGTTCGTGAAGCTACTCCTGAACACTCTTTTCAACACCCTCCGGTAAGCATCCTCGGGAAGACTCTCCCGTTTACATTTTTCTCGGGAATATTCTCCCGTGCTAAACCCCCTTTCTTTTTTTACCTCTCCACGGAAAAATTCTCCCGTTACCCTCCCGCGGGAATATTCTCCCGCACTGAGAATCCTTATCCTCCCTCTGCCTCTCCGCGGGAATATTCTCCCGCTAACCTCTCCACGGGAACATTCTCCCGTTATCCTCCCTCGGAAATATTCTCCCGTACTAAGGATCCCGTTCCTCCCTCTGCCTTTCCGCGGGAATACTCTCCCGAAGTCTCTCCACGGGAATATCCTCCCGTCGCAAACACCCTATCCTCCTACCACTCCGCGGGAATATCCTCCTGCTAGTCTCTCCACGGGAATATTCTCCCGTTATTCAAGATCCTATTCCCAACTCTGCCTTTCCGTGGGAATATTTTTTCACCATGGCTAACCTGACTTCCGCTTGTTTCCAAGAAGAAGATGCCAGCGAGTGTGCGACCCAGTAAGCAGGCCCGGCGCGGCGCTACCATTGAGAGGAAACCCAGCGGGTTCTGCAGGAAGGATTAGCGGCGCAACCCGCCTGGCTGTTGAGGAAATTGGGGTTGGAGGAATACATCCCAAAGCTCGCGCCTCTCTCCAACAATCACCAGGGTACACAACAAGGCCCTCGCCAGCGGAACCTTCAACCACCCCGAGACCGACGGCCACCAGCACCAGGGGGTTGTCGGCACCGTACGATCCTCGAGATCGGTAGTACTTACAGCACCTTCAACGACCAAGCAGACTGCCACTGGTTCGTGGACAGACTTTGCCACCCGCGCTTAGACAATGGATCACTGACCCCCCCCCCTGTTACCATGACCTACAACAGAGTTTAATTCCACCATTTTAAAAATATTGGAAAATGTAACGAATACAAAATTAATTTTATTGTAAGATTAGCAAAAAAAGTTCCTTTTGTCGTGTCTATAAAATGCGCCTAAAGAAACGCTTTTTAGAAAAAATAAGAATAAAAAAAAAACAAATATACTTGACATGCTTAAATAGATTACAGTTTCCTTTTGAAACACTACTTCATTTATATCATACTTTTTTTTTAACACTCTAGTTAATAATAAATAAATATTAGTAAGCTTTACAGACATGAAAAGTTTGATTTTAATTCTTCCTTCTGGGAAGTTTCGAAAAAGGCGTTCGAAAAAAGGATTTGGAAAGAAGGTTGTATACAAGGTGCTTGAAAAAATGGCTGAAAAGAAGGTTTGAAAAAAGGGTGGAAAAAAGACACATGGAAAAAAGGGTCTGCGACTTTTCCCATATCCTTTAAAACGGGGCTGAAAAAAGTGTGCAAATATCAGTTTGCACAAGGGGTGCAAAAGAGGCTTTAGAAATGGAGTTTGAAAAATTGAGTGGGAAACAGGGTTTTTAAAAGGTGTAGAAAGTGGTGTTTGATTAAAGGGGTTAGAAAGTTAGGCGGTAAAGAAGACTGGAAAAAAGTTGCTTGAAAAAGGAGGTTGAAAAGAGATGTTGAAAAGGTTTAAAAATATATGGGAACAACGGTTTGTTAAAAGACACATTGTTAATAGGGTCTGGGAAAAGGATTTTGAAAATGTTGGTTGGTTAAGAGAGTGGGAAGAATAATTTTGAAAAGGGGTGGGAAATGGAGTTTGATTTAAAGAGTTAAAAAAGAAGGTGGTACAAAAGGTTGGAAAAGAGGGATGAAAAAAGTGTGGGAAAAACGGTTTGGAATAGGGCTGAGAAAAAAATTGTTTGGAAAGTAGGTTATAGGAAAAATGGTTTGGAGAAGGATTGGAAAATGGACTTCAGAAATGGAGCTTGAAAATGGGGATGGAAAACATTTAATTAAATGGTTTAGTAAAGTGAGGGGAGTAACCACTGGAAGAAGGGTATTGGAGAAAAGTTTTTGGAATAGGGGGTTCAGAAAATTGTAGAAAATACGGCTTTTAAAGGGGGTGGGTAAAGGAGTTAGTAAAGCGGGTTGAAAGAAAGGTTGGAAAAGGAAGTTAGAAAAAGACCTCTGCGGTAAAAATGATTTGGGAAATAGGTTTTAGTAAAGATGCTTGAAAAAGTAGGTGGGAAATGAGGTTAAAAAAAGTGTGGGAAAAACTGTATAAAAAAGGGACGGGAAAAGGAGTTTGAAAAAACAGATTGGAAAAAGTTGTAATTTTATTTTCTTACACTAAAAAAAGTATACTGTACATTATACTTACTTATGTAAGAGCCTTTCTATGTACTTAAACCCATATTGAGGGGAACGAGAAGGTACTTAGCGACTAGAACCTAGGAATGTAGGTTGCGTTCCAAATAGCTTTTTGATCACATTACAATATGCATATTGCCATTATTTATAATTGGGAAATGGCGCATCTTATATAAAAAAATTTGCCTGCGGCGCGGGCACATTCTGAGTGGACCTTGCGCTTCGCGTTGAGTGTTGCACGCTTCGCAACCCTTAGCGACCTTACGCCTGCTGTTGCGCACTTCGCCATGCTCTGCGAGCTTTCGCTCCCTTAGCAATCTTTATCACTGTTGCATGCTTTTTGTTTAATTACTTAAGTTTTAAATGAAGAGGAGAAATAATTTACTTGAGGTTTTGCGCGACGTGTCCCGAATTGCCCCATATTTTTTAGGACTTTTTGGAACTTCGTTGGTACTTATCCGTCTTATGGGGTTAGGTACACTTAGAACTCAAAAAAAAGCGCTTTTTTTGTGATTTTTTTACGACGACGGAATTTATTCACAACAAATATATATTACTTAGTTCGAATTAGTTATATTTCAAGTAATTACAAAAAAATTTTCATACAAAAAAAGTGAAAATTAAGTCAGTTATGGTCAATTATGTAAAGGTCCAAAAAAAAGAGGTGCCCGAGCGGTGAACCATCTGCAGCTTGAACGGCTTATCTGAAACAAAAAAATATTTATAAGTTAGTTAGAAAACAACATTCTTAAGTAGGGGAAAGGTTTTAGTTGTGAGACGGGTTTTGTTTTTGAGCTATAAATTTTAACTGGTTTGACGAAATCGAAATTTCTGTATACCGTTGGAAAGGTGATAAAAATATACAACTTTTATCTGAAGAAAGTATAGTTATTCCATCAACACTAAAAATTTTATGACCAATCTAGTGAATACATGATTTTATGACAGAAAAAAATGGCTTAGTTGTGAGACACATAGAAAAATCCATTAAAAATGTAAAAATATGCAGTAACACCCCGATAAATATTTGCAAATATCAATTTTTATTTATTTTGAAGGCCTTCACTAGACAATAATTATTTTTTAAAATGGCACTCTTCATTGTTCATCATCTTCTTCTCCATACAAATAACAATAATAATCCATAATAATAATAGACAATAATTATTTTTAAAAATCGCACTTTTCATTGTTCATCATTTTATTCTCCATCCTAAATAATAATAAACAATAATTATTTTTAAAAATGGCACTTTTCATTGTTCATAATCTTCTTCTCCACGAAATATCCTGAAAATTTTCCTTCACTTTCTTTACATGGCGCAGTAAAGAGCTTTTATCAATGCTATGTTCTCGGCAGCCGAACGTATGCCTTTATTTTCTAACAAAAAAATTTTAATGGCTTGAAGCAGTGCTTAAAATCCTTTTGTAGGGGTTCGGTTGTCCTTTTTGGATTTGACATTGCTAAAAATTTTAAAAATGGATTAAAACTCCAGTTAAATGGTAAATAAACACATTATTGTTTATGCTGACAAAAATGACGATATTTGACAGTTGTATACGCTGTCAATTGTATACACTGGGAAAAGCAAAGTGTCTTACAACTAAGCCAGTACTATGTCTCACAACCAAAACATAACGCCATTATGAGGATGACAACAACAAAATTTTTCCATCGTATATTGGCATAATGTAATATTGCGTCACAAAATATGAGGAAAACACTAAATGCTAATGCTAAATTCGCTAAATGCTAAATGCTAAATGCTAATTCGAACTAAGTAATATAGATTTGTTATGAATAAATTCCGTCGTCGTAAAAAAATTTCAAAGAAAGCGTTTTTTTTTTGCGTTCTAAGTGTACCTGACCCTTTATGAAGGATTGTACAAAGTTTGAAAAAAGTTAATAGTTTAGTACTATTTCGATTTCTTACCCGACACTTTACTGAGACTTTATTTTGCATCATTTTGAGATCATTTAGAATCTTTAAACTTCCTATTAGGTATGACTCAAAGAATCAGTAAACTGAGATAATTATCGAAGATATTTATGTTTCTATATATTTTTGTTTATATTTAAAATTAAAATTCTGAAGATAAATTGCCCATTACGTATATTACTTTTAAAGTAAAGTAATACGTTTTGAAGTAATTTTTAGAGTAGTTCGGTCATAAACTAAGTTCTTCAGCAAAATGTTTGAAAGACCATTTTTAAAATTCTAACGTCGTCGTGTATTCGATAGGATCACGATAGCTTTTGAAGTGGATTTGGTGGATCATATAAAACATTTACGAGCGACTATGTAGAAGTTTCATGTACCTGGAATGTGTTCGATCGGAGACACAAAAGCTACGATACTACCTTTGTGCTGAATTATTAATCAATTACAGCCTGAATTTCTTGCTGTGGTTTCAGCATTATCGACTTTGCGGTGAAGTAATTTTTAATGTACATATATTAAATTAAGAATGTATGACTAATAATAAAAAGGCTTTGTGTGTTTCACTAGAATTTAATTTCTGAATAACTAAGATAATATGAAAACTATATTAACGTTTATAAATGTAGATAAATATAGAGAAAGTCATATCTAATAGAAGTTTCATTTTAGATCGTAAAATTGATTTAAATGAAGCAAACATTGTTTTAAAAATTTTTATTTTAACCATTATTGAGTTACATTTTTCCATTTAATGAAATTCACGTAGAAAAATGCAGGAATTTATGCGTATAATTGAAAATCTAATCTAATTATCACACTTGTGAGAAAATTAAGAATAAATATGTGATTATATTAACTTCATTTATCCTCCATGCATAGAAGCAGCTTATAGAGAGTTGCTGGCAGCTGTGAATACCGTCTTGCGATCAATGGGGATTATATTTCACACCCTTCTGTAGTGTTAAGTCTCCCTCCATCCGCATTTTTCTCTTGTATTCTTTACCCCTATATAAGTCCCCTTTTCTATAACATAGAAAAAATATACAACTACGAATCGAAGCGCATGAATATTCCCCAAATTTCATTTAACCAAAGTTTCATTTGGTCGAAAATCAAGTTATTGAACACCTATTTACCACAACTTTTATTTAACTGAATTGTCGACTGGCATAACCTTAATTTGTCCTAAATGCTGTTTACTATATTTTTTACTATGTCGAATTGTTATTTGTCATAATATCCACATTTCAGAACTTTCATTCGGCATAATATTAATTCTCTCTAATTTTCATGTAATCTAATTCTTATTTTTTCGAATTGTCACTTGGCATAATATTCATTCACTCGAATCGCCATTTGTCATAATCCTCACTCTTCCGACTCTTCATGTGACCGAAATTCCATTTGGCATACTACCAATCCGGCATAAAAATAATGGCGCGAATTTTAGAAATAGCCAATTAATTGATAGATCTGAATTGATAGATTGAATATCTCTAATAAATAGCCAATTAGATTTTTTCAATCGAATTTGAAATAATTCTGATTGGCTATTTTTGAATTTCGCGCCATTATTGTTAGGCCAGATTGGTAATATGTAAATGGAATTTCGATCACATGAAGATTCCGAAGAGTGAGGATTATGACAAATGGCGATTCGAGTGAATGAATATTAGGTTATATGCTTATTCGGGAATATCAAAATTATGTCGAATAATAATTCGAATAAACGAAAAATATGAAAAATGCGAATTCGTGCAAGTGATAATTAGGTTATTTGGTTATTAGAGAAAATGAAAATTATGCCAAGTAACAATTCGGAAAAATAAGAATTAAATTACATGAAAATTAGGGAAAATTAATATTATGCCGAATGGAAGTTCTGAAATGTGGAAATTATGCCAAATAACTATTCGTTATAGTAAAAAATATAGTAAACAACATTTAGGGCAAATAGATCTTTTGTCAGTTGAAAATTCGGATAAATAAAAATTATGGTAAATAGGTGTTCGATAACTTGATTTTCGACCAAATGAAATTTAGGTTAAATGAAATTTGGGAATATTCATGCGCCTTCTACGAATCTTACATTACTTTGAGAATATGTCAGCAGAGAGCAATAATAAAGAATTTTTTATAAAAAAAAACTAATCGAAAAAAGTCGCTCGTCTCCCCCTTGGTACATAATATATTATACTAATATTTTCCCTCTTGACATTAAGAAATAAAGTGGTTGACGAGGCGGATGAATATTCCCCAAATTCGATTTTGACATAATTACCATTCGACCCAGGGTTGCCAGACGTGGCAGGGTGGCACCTATTCTGACGATTTTGAATTTGAGCTAGCTATTTTGTGGCGATTAGCGAAAAATTCATGAAAATATATCGGTACCTCCATGTTAGACTCTCCTATCTGGGGTTAGCAGTCTAAACTCTCCAATCTGGGAGCTGCAATCTATACTCTCCTATCTCGATCTAGCAGTCTAAACCGTTGAATCTCGATTTTCATAGGTTTTCAGGAGAGGCATTTTAAAATTTAAAGAGCTCAAAAAAATCCGAAATGTGTGTAGAACCATATGTGTAGTAACATTCTGTTACACGTAAATTCTGACTAACGATAATTATGGCAAACGTAAATGAGGTCATATAAAAATTAGGGGGAAAAGGAAGTAGGCCAAATGTTACTAATTCGAGCAAACAGAAATTAGGTTAAATGATTATTCGGTAAAATAAAAGTTAGGCTAAATATAAATTAGGGTAAACGGAAATTATGTTAAATGATAATTCGAACAGTTAGAGGTTATGTCAAATGAAAATTCGGACACATTAAAATTAGGTCAAATAATTAAGTGGGCAAACAGAAACTAGAAAAAATTACAATTAGGATGGATAACAGTTAGAATAAATTGAAAATCTGGATTATGGACATTAGAGTTAATGTTAATTCGGTTAAAGAGAGATTCGCTCCAACAATAATTCGGGTGCATAAAAATTAGAGAAAATGTTAATTCTATGACATAACTTTAGGTCGAATGGTAATTATGTCAAATCGAATTTGGGGAATATTCATGCGGTTCGTGCTGGACTAGGGAACAAGCTTTTTACGAAAGCGAACGCGATATACATCACATATTTTATTACTGTTACAGTCGGCTGTAACTAACGATACACATTTCATGGTGAGCACTTTTAAATGTTATTACTGTAAAAATGTTATACAGGGTGTCCCAAGTCTAACTATTCGGACCTATATGGCTGTATAAAAACCAAAAAAACCAATCGAAAATTCCTTTGGCAAAAATGCGTTGAAGTTTTAGTTTTTGAGTTATGAAATGATTAAGCTGGGTCAATCAGGGACACCGCGTGTATGCGTGAGCGGGAGGCCAACGTTGTGTTAGTACTAACGAGAGAGGCAGCGGTCACTTATACAGCGTTGGTCTCCCGCTCACGCAGGCACACGGCACCCCTGAATGGTCCAGCTTAATCTTTTCATAACTCAAAAACTAAAACTTCAATGCATTTTTGCCAGAGGAATTTTCGGTTTTTTTTTTGTTTTTTATACAGCCGTATAGGTCCGGACAGTTAAGCCTGGGACACCCTGTATTAAAGATATATACAATATACATACACGGAAAGAAATTTGGTAACAATATATTCGTAATTGATATAGTCGATTACGATTTGGGGTAATCGTGTCAATATATAAATAATTCTTAGCATACTTACGAAACGTTACAATTAAAATATGAAAAATTAATATCTTGAGAACAAGAATTGGTATATTCAATAGCAAAGATTGATATTTGATGTATGAAAACGCAGAATAATAAAAATTGATAGTGATATTATCAAATAATATAAAAGAAATTACAGAAATTAATAATTTGAGTTACATGTATGAACGGCTGAAAATAAAAAGGGGATAAAAAACTCCGTTTATAAAAGTCGAATAAAAAATTCTTCAGAGTAAAAGCGGAACAAGGAGAACCAATCAGCGGTCGTATTGGCGTTCCGTTTTTGCTCTGAGAATTCATTTTGTCCCATTTTTACTCTGAAACATTTTTTATCCCACTTTTACAAACGAAATATTTGTATCCACTTTTTACTTTCAGCCACTCATATGTTAATACAAATATTCTATAAATTAACATAGACGCTAACAGAAATTGTAAGCATCAGTTGACGAAATTGCAAATCACTGTAATAAAAAACTCGAATAGCTCCGATAATCTTCCGAGGTTAGCCGAATTCGTCGACCGTAGCGATCACGATAAAAATCGGAGAACTTTGTGACTTCGTGTTTCCCGCTAGGCACCATGCCGTTTCTCACAAGTGCAAACATTTTCACCAATTACTATATAAGAAATCTTCAAACCCCTTCTCTCAGCATGATTTGCATGCGTGTATAGACTTTAACAAATTTCAGAATTCGTTATATTACTTTTTGATATAAATACCCGATTTTCCTAAATCGTAAAAGATTATACTAAATTTAAAAATCGGTTTTAACGTATTACGTTACTAAATTTCTTTCCGTGTATTCTTGGGGAATTAATTTAAGAGAATCTTTTCATATTCCTTGAAAAAAGTTAACCGAAAACCCTTTCTATGTTAACCTATAATCCTACAATAAATTTTCCTTGCCATTATGATCACCATCCTTTAGGAGCCAGTCGATATAGCGTTTGTTGCTGTCATGCTGTTATGAGTAAATACACTACATTACCTTAATAATGGATATTGGTGAACCGTCTAGCCAATAAATTTCAAGTGACGCAGATATTGCCAGGGATGGCAATTTATGTGCAACTCGTGGCATCACACAGGTTGACATGACAACACTCAGCGATATGTGCAATGTACTTCCATTCTACAAAGACATAGTCTTACGTAGAGAGGATTGCAAGACGTACGTAATTCTGTTACAACAGAATTTGAAATTAAAAAAAAAAAAATTTATTGAAACTTTGACACCAGACAGTTGCGCCACAAATATATTCCCTACTTTTTTCTCAAAATTTCATCGCGATATTTTAATTAGGGGAATTATGTCGAAAATGGCCACTCCGATAAAAAGGCCATATTTTAAAAATAATTAGGAAAGATCAGTTAAAAATCACTTTCCAGTCCAGAAATATTTAATTCAGATATATAAATAAATATTGACAAAATAATATACCAACATTCAATTGTTTTTGTTCAATTGATCTTTGGTTCAATCGAATTTTAGTGCAATTGAATACCTACCCTATAGTCCCTGGCTCACCCCACGTCAAGATCTCCCTGGCTCTCTCAACCAGAGAGGCGATTATGTAACTTTTCACTTCTACTTTCACTTTTCGATTTTCCATTTTTTGATTTTCACTTTTTCCAAATACACTAGGATGTCAATTTTGATGTTAAAACGTCACGGACGAATTGTAAGTCGTTCGCGTATTTATTTCTTATTCATCGTTTTCATGAAAAACTTGAAAAACTTGAAAACTTGAAAAACGACGAATATGTAATAAATACGTGATCTGCTTACAGTTCGTCAGTGACGTTTAAAACGTCAAAATTGACATTCACGTATACTGTGGCGGATTTACATATGGGCACATGGGGCACGTGCCCAGGAGACTCAATAAGCTGGGGGCTCCCACAAAATGAATATCCTCTGTGTCTCATATACCTAATATATGCAATAAATATAATATATGCAATAAATATTGCGTAATTTGTAATTTTAAATCCTTTACAAGGGGGCCCTCACACTACTTATTAGTGCCCAGGGGCTCATTAAACTTAAATCCGGCTTTGCACGTATATTTGGAAAAAGTGAAAAACAAAAAGTGAAAAAAAAAGTGAAAAGTTAGGTGCATAATCGCCTCCCAGCGATTCTTCTCTTCTCACATCGTTATCCAGATGCTATCACTCATCCTAAGTACTATACCTGATAGCAGCTTATCCTTTACCGTCACAACCCAGACGCGATCACCCACCTGAATCACAGCCCCTTAGCAATGCTGCTTAACCCCAAACATCCCCCTTTCAACATAGTCTTCAATGTGACGCGATCACACTCCCTTTGTAATTTTAATTGTGTACATCCTCATCAGAGAATGTATTATATTTATGTAAAATTTGACTCCCCTTTTTTTGTAAAATGTCCACGTTTTGTGACCCCCTGAAACCGAAAAACATGTTTTTATGAATTTGTGTGTGTTTGTGTGTGGGTCTGTAAATTTTTAGTTTGTGAGCACGATAACTTTCGAAAGAATTGATTGATTGGATTGGCCTTTAAGTGTCCTAAAATGAAGGTCAAGTTCGTTAGCCAGCCATTTTGGATGAAAATTAAAAAATTTGGAGCATTTTGAAACTTTTTGAAATCAATTTTTTTTTTAATTTACAAAGTCTATGTATGGATCTTAGTAGAACTCAAAAAGTCGAACAATTTATTCTTATGACTTTTTTCGATAAAAAAAATTGTCAGACATAACATTTCGAAAAATTAAAAAAAAAAATAAAATAAATGAAAATTTTAATTTAAATCCAAACAACGCACGATATAAAAAAAAGTCAAGCGATGAAAACTTTTTCTTTTTGAACACCCTACAGGATTGGCATAACAATGTTTCAAATTTTTTGAAAAAATCGAAAATTCAAATTTTGAGCCAAATAACACGAGATGCAGAAAAATGATAACAAACATAATTATTGGTCTTAAAAAGATCTAAAAATTCTCCCTTGACCATTTTTGATAGGATAAGTAGTTTTCGTTTCAATAGTGAAAAATATTGTTAAACGGAGCCGAGCGCGAAGCGCGAGGTTTGAAAGAGGTTTAAATCAAATATCGAGCGCGAAGCGTGAGTGCCCTGATGAGAATGTGTTCCTTAAGTTCGATAGAACCTTAAGTAAATTAGTGCTGCCTTACGCGAAGCGCGACGTGTGATGAGAATGTGTTTCACCGATTTTTTCTATTACAAATAAACAATTTCAATTTAACCCAAATATACTCCTCTTTTTAATGTACTTTATAATAGCTCCCTTTCTTTTTAATTTTATAATTTAGATTTTGAGTCACAACCACTACTCGATAATAATATATGCACATATCCACGAAAAGTGTTAGTTTGCACAAAATATTGAAATTATTAAGAGGCACAACTAGTGTGACTACCCAAAACAAAAGGTGATATTCGGAAATTTATTCAAAGAAAAGTACTGCGTCACATGTTTTGCAATTTTGAACATATATTCTTTTACATTTGAAGTAAACAAAGTAATTTTTTTGTATGAAAATATTCAATTTTGAGTGACTTATACGAAATCTCCCGCTTACAAAGCATTGAATTCGTAGCTGGCGACAAATACCATATGACACAGGTACATTTTTGGGATTTGGTCCAACTATTATATGTTATATGTTTTCATGAGGGTTTCTTTGATGAGTGTTAGCTTTTTTATCTATTTCAGGAAGTCTCTGTAACTTTTCATGCAATATAACTTGCATTTTAAGTGTAGGTTCATCTATAAAACCATTGTGACAGGAAAATTATGTGATAGAGGGTGGGCGTTTCGGTTGGGAGGGTGGGGGGGGAAAGGGGACGATGATTTTAATTGAAAATTTAAAGAAGTGTTTTAGTAGAAAGGGAGAGAGTGTTTCGGTTGGATCGGAAGAGGGTAGCTGGAAAGGAAGGGAGGGTTCAGTTTTTAAGAGAAGAGATGGTTTTGGTTGGAAGGAGAAGAGGACTTTTGATTGGAAATAGTACTGTCAATCTGTCGAATTTTCTGGCAAAAAATATCCGATTCATTTTTTTGCATGAATTGCATGGGGAGGATGAGAAAACCTTAACCATGAGTTCCCGTCATCCCCCCCCCCTTGCGGAACATGGTCAAAACTCAAAAAGTTTTTGGATTTTGTTTTTCTCGAAAACGGTGGGTTTCTGTGA
>JAUESH010000036.1:4424085-4439581 GCA_032275165.1 Synergus magnus
ATGTGTATTTGAATTATTCAGAATTTTCTAGTTAATATCATTTTTGGAAAAATGTGGTTTAATCCCTTTTAACATGCCACCCTTCATTTGAGTAATAATTTCTCTCAATATATCAAAAGTGTTGGGAAAATTAACAAATTCACTTTTAATCACAATATTAGATTTAATTTGATTTATTTTGATTTCAATTACATGAAAAAGCGTAATTAATAATCAGGAATGAAGCAATTTTTTAATTTTTCAAATGGAACCTCTTGTTCAATCCTGTTAGAAAAATCATGCATACTATGAAGGACAAAGAAATTAGGATGATAAAAAGGAATGAGTTGGTTCAAAAACACTGTGATCAATTACGGTTAATGAATTGGTCGTTATCAGAGGGGAAGGGTGATAGAACAATGTAAATAGAGGCCTAATACCTGTCATGAATGAAAGTCGGTCAATGGCCCTTGGAGTGTAAACAGACTCGATTGGTGCTCTCAAGGTCACTCGTACTACGCCGTTACGCGTCTAGTGCGCGTGTTATATTACGTGCATGAATGAAAGATAAGGAATGTGTTTACGATTCATTCTTACTCATACTAGAACGGAAGTGATAGTACGAATTCTCGAATCACGAACTCTATCTCCGAAAGCGATTCGCTCACGTGAGATTGAAAACAGTGATTCTCAATCTGAAATATAAATTCGGGAGGGTAAATTTTTAATCAATCGTAGAGAAATTCTTTTAAATAGATTTTTTTCGCACCTATTTTCTATTATGAAAATGTGGAAAGGTTGAAAAAGAGCTTTGGAAAAGGGGGTTGGTAAATGGAGCTCTTTAAAAATTGTAATGTACCTTTGTAGTAAAATTGTTTTAAGTCGAAAATTTAACAATTAGCATTTCGTTCTCATCACCATTTAAATTTTTAATCGCATTATAATTTTCCCTATATTTTCTTTAGCGTTATTTTAGTTCTCATCTGATCGTTTTAAGTTAATTACCGTCTTAATATCCTTTTACTACAACTCTTGGATACATCCTCTTCACAGACAATTCTCAGAATTCACGTTCGCCTTTTTCCGACAGACCCTCTAAAAGTTCCTGGTTCACGAAAGCAATCTCGTTTTTTTTCTGGAAATAGAGGTCTTTCCTGAAATGGCTTCTTTTCACATCTTATCAAGCGCAACAAAGAGGAAAAACGAATATGCTTAAAATCCCTATAAGTTAAAATAAAATGTACCAACCTGAGAAGATCCTAAGATAATAATATATATGACTGAAAATGTAATTCTTCTGTAGAGATATAATTATTATATTTTTTCAGACTTTATCACATCAGATGGAAAATAAATTCGTAAATTATCAACATCATTATTTTATGAAACGCCTAATTATTATAATTACTGAAGTTATACTGAATCAAAGTTGAAAACATAAATGTATAAAGCTGCAGTGTCTGGAGTTATATGAAATAATAATGAACTACGAAAGTACGAAAAAGTATGTGAAAAGGGAGAAGAAAAGGACAGGAGAAACTTTTTAACAAAATGTTCTCCACGGAACTTCTAAAACTGCGTTTTATTTCTATCTCCATACGCTTTGTCGGATTTTTCTCA
This sequence comes from Synergus magnus, assembly GCA_032275165.1. Classification (NCBI taxonomy): domain Eukaryota; kingdom Metazoa; phylum Arthropoda; class Insecta; order Hymenoptera; family Cynipidae; genus Synergus; species Synergus magnus. The sequence continues at coordinate 4,425,685 of JAUESH010000036.1, forward strand.
TGAGAGGATTTCACAATTTCTAATGATGGAAACGGGCTTTTTTTGTTAGTTCGAAAATATAATGTAAAGCTTCAACTGAGACTCTGTATAACGGGTGCGGGAAGAAATGTGCATTTACAAAATGTGGGTCAGGATAAAGTACCGATAAAAAGAATCGAGGACGACTCAACTTTAAGATTTTTAAAAGTCAAGAAAGAAAGCTGTAAAACCATTGCATTTTCCATTTACTTTTTCATGAAAATCTTTATGAAATTTGCAAACAAACATTTATCGAGGAGTGATGTCTGCTCTAATGCTGGCATCGACTACTGAAAGGCGTCAGACGCTCGTTGAACGAAGCTCGTAAACTGTTGGAGTGATGAATCACGATTGTGGACTATTCGACTCTCATTCCATTAAATAGCCTGCTTGCTGGAAAACAGCACGAATGAATGTATTTCAGTATTAAACATCTAATAAAGTTTTATGGAATACGGAAATGTATTTTCGACACGGAAGCGTGCACGATCCAACAACGACTGTAATTGGAATTATGGTAATAGGTGCACGACTATTATGGCTAATAGAATAATGCTTTTGTGATATTGCCGGTATTCGTGTTAAAAGATTTTTTTTTTGTTAGAGATGATTATTAAGACCATTTATCAGTTATCCGATCCCTACCTTACCGGCATTTTTTTCCCTACAATGCCATTTCTACATTTATGTATTGAGATATCGATTTGAGAATTTCTCAAATTAAAGGAAATAAAATTAAGGTACGTTTATCTGCTCCTAAATTTTTAGTAAAACAAAAGAAGATTTTTAATAACTTTTTTTTATTAATGTAAATATTTAGGACCAGATAAACGTACTTTAATGCTTTTACTTTAATTTTAGAAATTTTCAACTTAATATCTCACTAGATATAAAAATGGCATTGCAGAGAAAAAAATGCGGGTAATAAGGTAGAGATCGGATAACTAATTCATAGCCTTAATTGTACAATCATATAATTTGTAAAAGTTAAAAAAGAAGTAAGGGAGAATTAACCCTTTGTGGTCGTATGTCTACTCTGCTTCCAAAGCTTTTTTACCGTTCCAATCGTATGTCTGCTCTCAGCCACCACAGCAAAGAAGCATAATTAATAATAATAATAATAATAATAATAAAAATAATAACTCTTAAATTTTTCTTTTTATTCATACAGAATCTCAATATTTTTTTCTCTTAAAGTACCATTCTTAAGCTTTAATTTGCCGTTTAAAAAATTTAATTTGATAAGTTACATCCAAAGTTATGTTTTTTTATACAAAATGGTGCATTCTTCACATTTTTATTTGTTTATTTAATTATATGGTTTAAACAAATGATCAAATCAGCAATATAGTGATTGATCCTTATACTAGGATAGTTGATGAGATTTCATGAATTTTGTGGAATTTTTTAGAGCACTTTAAAGGTGCAGAAAATGACGTTACCATTTAAGGGATAATAATAATAATCTTGCATATTAAGTATTACTGTTCATGACACCTATTCAGGGCCGAATTTAGGGTTGTGGGGGCCCTAGGACCGGTTAAAATGTGGAGGCCCTTTGGCCCCTACATTTTCTTTCCTTTATTTAAAATTTTTTTTGTGGTGTTTAGTTGGGGCCCCGGGCCGCGGCCCCGACGGCCCCTAATATAAATCCGGCCCTTCACCTATGTATAGGTGCAGATAATCTATAGGTAGATGACGTTAGAGCAGCATCCATCGCGAATGATATCCATATAGGCGTTGATGCGATGATAGCATCACCGAAGGCTATGTTGGATCTCGCCCTTCAGGATAGCTCTGTAGCCTTAACCCAATTAACCTGTCGAGAGATAATTGCTTAAAGTCATCTTTCTAATTTCAAGAATGTTGTTCCAAGATTCAAGAGTAAAATAATTCAAACAGCCCCTTCAGACTCGACATTATCTTTTATAACTCGACAAGCCTCTACCTTCAACAGTAATTTGCTTTATTAAAATTGTAAGCATAATAACATTTCTGTCTTACCGTATTCTCGCCTTGGATGCTTAGATTAATAATAATTTTATGATTTTTGAAATGGTATCAGGTGAAATAAGTTCCAACTTACGTCTTTTCAAGAGTTTACAAAGTGGCAAGAATTCCGTTAAGAGGAGAAAAGTAGTAGTTATAAAAGCTTGAAAGAGAGAAAATTAAAATTAGAAAGAAATTAAAGTGACAAATAAACACAAACGAAGGAAAGCTGATAAGAAGAGATGAGTTCCTCGAGATAAATTCCTAAAGCTTTTAATAGTAAATTTAAAAAAATGAAAGGAGTTAAGAAAATGGGAAAAGCCTCAGAAATAAGGAGAGTAGCTATTAAAAGAATTAAAATACTACAGGATAAAAATGAGTGGAAAAAGAAAATATTTACAATGTCAAAGCGTATTCATATTTATTGCCGAAATTAATAAAGCCATATTTAATTGGGATGAAAAGTGAAAACTAAACTTCTTGGCAAAAATCCAGATAGAAGCTTGGAACTAACGATTCACTCTTGATTGGTTAGTTTCCTGAAAAGCTCTTCATTTCCGTCTATCATCAAAGCATGAAGAAGATTCTTGGTGAGGAGCTTGGGAAGCGAGTTTTGCTCAAGAAGTAGCCGTTAATTGACAAAGTTGAAAAGGGCTTCATTCCTATATCCAGTAGCAGCATCTAACGTCCCTTCGAATTCGCCACTTCCTCCCAAGGAGTGATCTATGCGGTCAGGCTCCTCCTTGTAACCTTCTCGTGCTCTTGGACGAGTTCGAACTTTCGAAAAGCAATTTCAACCTTACGCGCAACCACATTCGTTAAAACGCCAGATTGGACGTGCCAACGGAGAAGAGCCGGAAAAAAAGTATCCTTCCGTCTAATAAAGCCGGTCACGCTCGTATTTCAGTCGGATTTATCGAAGGATAGGAAGGAACCAATCAAGGGAATTCAAAACGATACATTTTATAGAAAAAAAAACACTTCATTAGGGGAAAAAAATCAAAATTCGGTAAAACTTCATATCATGCAGTGTATTATGGTCGTTAGGAGGATCATTTGTCAGTTTTGGGACAGCATGTGTGCAGAGTGTGATCTCAACACATAATGCTTCAGTAGGAAGATGGATTAGGCTAGGCAAAGGGCAAGGGTTGTAATGACGTCGTGGCGTTCCCCTCTGACGAGCAGAAAATTTCTTTTAGCTTATACAATATACATGTTAGTGAACACATGTTGTCACGTACGTAAATCAGAGATTACCAAACTCTAACATCTGGAATGTATTTTGTATATTCTACAAAATGGGTGGTGTCTACATTCTGCTTTCTAGGTGTAGTAGTATGGTTCGAAATTGAGGATTAGATGCAGATTATATTATCACTAGAGCTCAATACGTCCTACGAAAATCCTATATCATCCTGACAGCCTGAGTCCTGTATATGCGGACAATTAGATCAGTCTATATCTATAGATAATCTCGATAATAATTTAATTTACGTCCATGCTCAGAATAACTATCTTTTCTATAATAGAAATCTCTTTAGAACATAGCTTTTAGAATATTTAGCTCTTCCTTGTCCTTCCAAAAAGAGACAAAAGAAAAAAAGATGGCTTCCAAAAAAAGGAACGTGATTGGTTCAACCACGAAATACTTGACGTAGATTGATCGATGCAGTGGACAATTAATTATCAATCTAACAGCTGTCGTACGAAACCTGCTCTCATATACCTATGTCACGTGACCGTAGATCAATTGTATATCCAAGTGCCTGTTTATTTGTCAATGTGAAAAAATATATATGTGTAGATACTGTGACGTGGTAACTTTAAATAAATCAAGGGTTACAATATATTACAAGGGTTACATATATTCATGCACGTAAATTGTAAGCTTAGGAGTGCAAATAAAAGTTTTGGAAAAGTATTATCATTTATGGGAATTGGATCCCGGAAGACTTCCGAGTCTACCTTATCTCCTGAGTTATCTCCCATCTATAACAACCCTCGTTTGAAAAATATACACTAAAGACGACAACACTTCACCCCATTTCCTTGAAGAAATTTTTAATGGATGGAATATTATGGATGTCCTTCAAGACGCGTTAAAGTTGTCCGCAGTATCGACAGGGCATGTCAGATGATAGATTGGTCTTGTAAAATAAAAAGTCGAAGGAATTTCATTACATAAGTGGTTTCAGAAATAATAATCATTTGTTTATAATAATTAAAAATACTGGAAAGAGTGAAACTAAAAATAGATTTCCACTTCATAAGTCTATGGAGAAAATGTTGATGATATTGACTGATTTTTTCCTGTAGCTTCCACCCTCGATGAATGAGACTCTCACTAAAATAATAATAAAATTTGTCTCCAGTAATAAGCTGGCTATAAAAGTACATAAATGACCATAATCTGTCGAAAGGAAATATCTATAAAAAGGGGCTCTAAAATAACCATAATATTGTCAAGACTAAGACTTAAATAATTAATTATAAAAGCTATAACATATTTTTATTATAAATAAATAATAAAAATCCCTTCTTAGTAAAAAATCGGTAAATAAGTAGAATGAATATTTCCGCTGCAGGTCATAGTAATTTTTTCCATCGATTTCATCGGGGACTTTTACAAAATTCGTGCACTTAACAGAAAAAAGTATAATTTTTGTTACAGCTTTTTTTTATTCCGTTTTTAGACTTAACGCTAGATTTAAGTCCATTTTAGTCTTAAAACAAAACCGTAAAAAATGATTGGTCTTGTTTTAAGACCAAAGATGGGCTTAAATCTAGCGTTAAGTTTAAAGAGGAACTTAAATTAAGGTGTAACAAAAACAAGCTGTTACAAAAGCTAGACTTTTGTTCTGTGTTAGAGTGAAATAGAGTTTGCTTCACAAAGAGAAATAATGCAGTATAGAAAGGTTTTAAAAGGGAGAATTTCAAGGAGCAAGATAGGTCATATTGAATACGACGTTGTATCAGCTGGGTAACAAATAAAATAAATTCGATCGCCCTAACACACTGCCAGCAACTTTCGATGAAACCAAGTTTCATAGTTTGAGTTTGCGGAAAGAAAGGTAGCAGAGTTGACGACCTAGGCGATCGTTAACCGTAAAATCGGATCTCCTTGTACTGGAAGCCATTTCCTGATAGTAGAAAGGGGAGGAGATTATAGAGTGAACTAAAGTTATTTGCCCAACAAATGTGTTTTTCTGCTATTCTTAAATTGTTACTCGATAAAAACGTTCTTACAATCAAAGGTTAAATTAGAATAACAAATCTTAATAATAATTTGTAAACAATTTTGTCAAAAATACCATTTTAATGTGAAAATGATGAAAAGCCAATAATAACCGAAAAAAAACCTTTAAATATTGATAACTGAATAGTAGTTTGAATTTGTTTCTAAGTGCACTCGAATAAGGGCAGATATCAGATAGGGGAAGACACAATAAACGATTAATTGAGGTCAAGACTAATGATGTGGTAATCAAACATACACAATCCATTTACAAAAGGATGTTTTACTACAAATCTCTAAATGGGGAAACATTCAAGTGCTTCTTATACTTTCACTTCCGCTAAAGAAAGATGTATAGCTTCTTTATTGATTTATTCATTATACATTTAAGTTACATACATTATGCATTTAAGTTAACATACAGGGCAATAAAATTAAAAAGTAGCAAACATTTAATTTCTGAAATCCTATTTCTGTATAAAAAGTGAAAGTTAAAAGATAAAAGTTGGAAAAGGCGGTTCATTATACATGCTGATTATCAAATGAGAATTTTCGAGAGCAAAAAATCTCAAACCAATCAAAACTGATCTAAAAATAACTTCCATTTTTCCCCATTTACAAGTTGTTTTGCTCTTTTATAGAGAACAGAAAACGCACTCGTTTTAATTGAGTAAATTTACTGTCAATTTTAGCCAGAAGTGCCTCCAAGTATTCGCTCTACAACAAGCATTTCCAATTCGAACTCGAAAGGCAGTTACGTCAGTCGACATGCAGTGTTCGTTTCAAACTCGGCCCGGTTGACATTGAAAAACAAAGTTAATTTTCTCTCAATCCATAATTACATTTCATTGATTAAATAGAATGAAAATTGCATACACCTTAAATCGCATTTGCAATTTAGCCAAATATAGAGAATTAGAGATGAGAATTAATTCTAGGAAAAATGGAGGGAAAACTTATCATTACATTTTTACAAAATTTATTTATACACCAATCTTTACATGCAATATAATAATAAAGTCAAAACTATAAAATAATAATGTAACGCAGTTGTTCCACAACAGGAAATTTATGAAGATTAAAATGGAAGCATAAAAATGTTAAAAGTATAACGCTTATTAATTCTAGTACTGAATTATTCAGGAATGTTGAAGTGGTGCTTGGTATGACTATTTTATGTTCATATTACCTGAAAAGAATGGCTTGCGCACTTTTAATTAGATATTCATACCTGTAGATTTAATAGGTTAAAGCTCACACTTTTTAACAAGCCACCTCCAAATTTTAAGGAATTTTATATATTGTTATTATTATTGCTTAAGTTTTAAAATTGTCATAAATAACAAAAGAGTCGCGTAAACAATTCTGGGCTCTGACGCTGATAGTGAACACAAAGGGCATAAAAGTGTAAAAAAATTCAAAGAGCCTTTATATCGACTTTTCTGACGAAGAAAATATACATCTTCATCCTCTTGAGAATTGGTATAGAAAAGTCCTGGAGAAAAAGTCAAAAGGAAAATACGACATAGATAAATTACCCTCTACTTTACTCTAACTCTTATCTTGACTCTTAAGCGTTCAGAAAGTGCGGAATATTTACCAGGAAATGAAACTCAAACCTCTCGGAAGAATTGCATCTGAACTTTGAAATAAATTCAAATGGGAATGTGAGAATCAATTTTCAAGCTGAGAAGTGTAAATGTTTTTAAATTTTTTTTAAATAAAATAAAAAATCACGCGTTCTTCTCTGTTTTCATTAATTAATATTCATTCCATTGAAAATTTAAAACAAACCATTTCACTTTATTCCTCTAATTTGGATATGCAAATGGCGACTGTGTCCACTTATAACGGTCGATTGTAAATTCTATGAAAAAAGAAGGAAACTCCATACGTCATGGAAAATGTGAGAAAAGGGAGGAAAATGAATATGCAAAGAAACGAGCGGAAAGGCAGAAAGAATTGTACATGTGCGGTGTTTCATCCACCCCAGTTACTCAAGATTTTCTTCATAAAACGTTTATCGCTGTAACGGTATTGGTAAACCCGTTTAGAGAGGATATATGGTTATAAAATTCCAACTAGCGTATTACGTTTCAAAGAAGAAATCTGATTTCAAATTATTGGTGCTTCATACAGTAATGAAAAATAAGGAATTTCGTTCTCGTGTAAAACAATCCTTAATTTATTAATAAAACGCCTCTTAGAGAGAATAAGAGAAATCTTCAATTTTATTTTTCTCAAGAGAAAAATTCTTGGCAGAATTCTACTTGGATATTTCATAAGAATACAGCATTTTATGGCTTTTTCCGTCGTATTACACAAGTCAAGTATAGAATAAGGCAAAGAAAGGAAAAAATATCCATTTCTTGAGATAAAAAAAGTGGTAAATACATAGTGTAAAACATTGGGGAGATGGTTATGAATTTTTAATATTTGTCATAAAATATCAAATAGAGATTTTCGCAACCTTGCTTTTTGTGTAAAGTTATATAATATTCATGATTTCTTTTCCCTCTTCATAAAAAAGAGCCGTTTATCAATTTTGGGGGACGCTTTATACCATGGGAACATTTCTAAATCTGTTTTTTGTCACTATAAAGCTAAGTGGGATTCATGCGAACATTTCTCTCTATTGATAATTTAGTTTCGCTTTTTACCTAAATTAATTTCATTAAATTAGCTGCATAGTAAAACTGAAGGTAGAAAACGTTGTGATTTTCTCGACACCAATTTCAAAATATCCACGCACAGCACTTGGAAAATATGTTGGGAAAATCAGATATGAGCTTCGTATCGTATACACACAACACCGAAGTAATTTCAGAAAAATGAAAAAAGTGGAAATGTTTACTTTTTCCGGAGAATTTATTTTCCAATGACCTAGTTTTGTAATGTGGGCATTACCACGTAGTATTATGTAATAATAATTTGAACGATCTGACAAGGCGTAAAACGAGTCCATTATTGGTCTACGAAGTACGATTGGAAACATGCCATAAATTGAAGAGAAACAGTAATGTGTGCATATTACGACGGGGTCGAGATTGCTTTGTTACAGAAACACAGTTTATTCCCGAATTGAACACCCCAGTATCAAATGTTTTGATTTTATTGAAAGATGTGAATGTATAATACCTACAGTTTATTCTCGAAATAATTGTACATTTATCAAGTCATGCCTTCGACTTTCTTATAGCATCGTTGGCTTGGCTTGAGTGTTTCCCTTCAACCAGAAAATTTAAAGGCGAGGATTTTATTTCTATGGTACTGTGAATTTTGTATCCTCTTCAAAAATGTATGCAATACTCACAAAAGAGTCAAATTACAATCGGTTCCAGGGTTGCAGCTTAGAACACTCGCTCAATTGGATAAATCAGGACTTGTACTTGAAATTAATTCAGTATTCCTTAAATAATTTCTTGATCATTACAAGACTCTTTTCCTAGTTCTTGTAACGTTAATTTTTTTTTATTCGAACGTCAACTTGAGGATGAAAAATTGCACATCCTATATATGTTTGTATATCGAAATCGTATAAATACTACATAGACTTGGCGTGACAAGTTCGCAACGTCGTATTGTCGAACGGGGAGATTCGAAGCTATAATTCAAAACTGAAAACCTATTTCGAACCGCCATGGCTTCTAGCTTTAACATTCGTCATTTGCATTTAACTTCCTGACCAGAGTTTTACATGCATTGATCGAACGATTTCAAAATGCAAAACTAGAAAGAGAAATGCCTCTGATATTTTGAGTAAAATTTGTTCTTTTTTTATTATTTAATATGCGAAATTATAACCGAATTTCCTTTTTCATTTGGAATGTATAGAATATACGAAAACACTATATGTATTTCTTGCGCAGAGGCATCCGAATAAAAATACGTATATCGCATTTGAGGGAAACTAGGGGACGTTATTCATGAGAGAATGGAGGCCAGACGCGGCAGACGTCCTCTTTTAATATTTGTTTCAGACTTCCCTTTTGATACTATTGTCCTTCTTTGTTCACCAATATCACTTTCTCACTCTTTCATGGTAACACGCAATATTTACTACTGCTATAAAGTTCACAGCTGTGAACTTTATAGCTAGCGCTCACTGCAAGCAATAATGCAGTCATAGTTCGAAGCTGTAAAAAATTGTAATTCATATAGTTTATATATTTATCGTCAATAAATATGAAAATTAAATAACTTATGTAAAATGAAAAATACAATTCTTTTTGCATCAAAATTTATGTAAAACTTATGTTTATAATTGTTCCCGATGATGAATTCTGATGTTGGCCAGAGTCCTAGTCATTTTATATTGGAAATTAATTAAAGACTTTAAATGGAATTTAAAGAATTTAAATGGAAATTAATTGGAAGACTTATTGTTTGGTAAGTTTTTTTTGTGGGGGAGTTAAAAGTGTTTGTGGTGCATTGTTTACTTTTAGTGTGTGGGGTTTTTAATTTAAGGAGTGTTTTGATTTACATCTCTTAATACTTGAGATACTGATTTTTCCCCAATTGCTTCACGGAAAATGGAATTTTTGGCACTTTGAGGTTTTATTAACTTAGTTACGATTGCCCTTCAGCTTCAACTCCTCAGTGTCAAGACGTCTGCACTTGGCATGTCTATAGCATCTTGGCGCCTAACATCGAATGTCTATAGACTCTGAAGGGTCTAAAGTCGAAGACTTATTATTTCCTGCGCGTGACCAATGCCTCATTCTTCCCCAAACGGAAGGAATTCTCGTGCGGGAAACTTTGTACCAAAGTTTAGTCCGCAGAACTATAATACAAGTCTCTCGGTGAAAGAAAACGACAAGTTGGCCAACAAAACTTTTAGCGAGCCACTGAAACATGTAAAACAAGTATAGTTCTCTTAAATCGAGCTCAGAGAGCAAAAGTACGAACCGTGGACAGACAGCCAAGAATTTTAAAAAGGATTCTCGATCAACAACTACCGGAACTTAATGTTCAAATTGCAAGAAAGATATTGGGAATTTCTTGGAGAGTTTCATCCCATAATATTCCAAAGCTGTATTTCTTTTCTTCTTTATTCGAATTTATTTAATCTGCTGTGTCTCTAATGAAAAATAAAATACACTTATTTATAGTAAAAAATATTGAATCTAATTTTATAAGGTCACAAACTTGAATTATTTCTTAATTAAAATACTAACTGAATTATTAAATATCTAGACAAGGTGCAATACTATTGACATTTTCACAGAATCGATAGATAAGTAAAATGCATTAGAACGGAGGTCGTAAATTGCTAGCATATGTACATTCGTAAATTGAATGTACTTGCAGGAGAAATATGTTCGCAGATAATTCAGCATCTATTGTATTTCCAGTGGACAGAAAATAAAGAAGCGACAATTTAACAAATTAGTTGTCAAGCTGGATGATTTAAAAGGACTGTTAGTCGAAGCTCTAATCTATAGTCTCACTACACTTTCATATTACTTCCGGTAGTAGAATTTAATTCTCATAAAATGTTCGCTTACGTGTATTGATCTTTGTACCATGTATCATGTTTTTTTCATTAAACTCTGGAAAATTTCGACTCCTTTAGAATCTTTAAAACAATTTTACAGGTATAAGTCAAAACCAAAGGCTTTAAAGGATGCATAAACCCAATACTTTTTAGTCAGTCTTATTAACTATTCTCACTTAAATTTATTTGGTATTTTTATGAAATTATGATAGAATTTGTTCCAGCATAGTTTGCATTCAAGTTCAACAAAACCTTTCAACTGAAAGAAATTTTAGCTAATAATATTGACAATTGCTTATAGATTAATATAGTTCTATTTAAAATAGATTCTGTAATGTGCAAAAAATAGGCTTTAGATGACTTCCTTTGAAAGGCATATTTAGATAATAAGTCCAACATAAAAATTCTTATTTCTATTAGAGAATTAGAGTTGTTAAAAATGTATAGAAGTCATATAAAAGTCATGGGTCATTAGATATACGTTTAATGGATAATAAAATAAGAATTTGGATAATTTTGCTAATAAGCTTTTAACTGAATGGAAGCATTGCTTATAAGTAAAATAATTATATTAAATAATTAACATAAACACTGTCTTTTTGTTCAACAGAGCTTTACTCGTGCAATGTGCAGTTATGCACACCAATGTAATTATGCAGAATTTCTGCTGAAAAATGGAAAACAGATAGCAGAATTTTGTTTAATGTATGATTTTTGGATATAAGAAAAATAGAATAAACGAAACCTATTCATGATGTTTATTTAATAATGCAGAAGTTCTGCATTTTTTTCCACTATAGGATCGAGTATTCACTCTTAAGTGATGTAACTCAATACATAATCAGACGACGTCTGCATGTAATGACCTTTATGCGATTCATAAAGAATCGATACTCGTTGCACGCTCCCACAAGTTAGATGCTTGTTGAAAACGTTTGTCAGGTCAGATAAATTATGAATTGTGAGAACGAAGATAACGCAAAAAACCTCAGTTATTGACACCTTAAAGCTGATGATACCAAATCCGGCACTATCTTCAAATTAATGCTCTTCTGCACTTATTCATTTATTTTACTCCAATAACCCTTTCCAAATACATGAATCTTTGTTATAGTTATAAAACTTTACATTATAACTTTACTCTAAAGGACAGTAATCTATTTTTAAATATAGCATGTAGTTTTTAAAATGCTGGAGAAAAATTCTTTATTAAATATATTTATAAGATTGATAACTTTATATCTTCCTATAATTCCTTGAAATTTAATAACCTAAGAGAGTGAAACAATATTTTTCAAGCTAAGTGATAGGTTGAGAAGAGTCCTTATTGAAGGGCGATAAAAAATAGGGTGTCAATAGTTGAGTGAATAGAGGGGAAGAATAATGATGAAAACACGAAGTTGAATTCAGAGGATATGAAAAAGGGCTGCAAAATAAGCTTTTTTTTAATAAGTCTTCCAAACTTGCTTCTTCTGTAAACTTTTTCTGTGCTTCTAGTAAAGAAACTTCTTGTATTATTTGATTTTAACGAATATTTTCATAAATAAAACACTAAGGTATGAAATAACAATTATTTAAAGCGCATAGGAGTTTTTACGTGCAAACGAGTCGAATGTCCACTTGAAATGATTACTTTTTTTCTTGTCTAACATAGAATGATTATTTTTGCTTACAGCTGAAGCAGGATTGGCTGCAGCGGCAGAAATGAAACCAGCAGAAGAGCGTACGGAAGAAGAAAAGATGGCGCTAAGAGGCAGGCCACAACTGGGCGAAATACATCGAGCGCAAATTAGAATCAAGGAATCTAAAGAATTCAAAAACACGGTCGATAAACTCGTCCAGAGAGCCAATGCTTCAATAATATTAGGTAAGTTTTCTGATTATTTTTTGTAATAAGGAAAAGTTTATTCAGTTTTTCGATAAGAAATTGATGTAAAATTTTTAGGATTCTGAGAATAGAAAAAATGTTTCCAATTCTGAATAAAATTGACTTACCCTAATATACGTTTTGCTTCATAAATAATATATGCAACTTCCATCGAGACACTAAAGACTAAATGGAGATTTTATTTCGGATTTTAAGAGAATTTTAACTAGAGAAGCTTTAGTCAAATTTAACGCTAGGACTAGAGCTTTATAGAATGCATGGCTGCTTGAAATGTGGAAGACTTTACTCGAGGTAAAAGGTGAGCTATCGACTCTATTACACTACACGTGGAGGACTATTGTTACTTAACCCCTTTTGCATTTCAAGAAGCTGTTTTGTATTTTTTTTTGTGAAGAAGCCACCTTTGTTTTTAACTCTCAACCGTGACATAACTTTTCAAGAGTGACTAGATTGATCAGCAGACTCTAAAAAATTTGGGTTGCATTAAGTTACTTTTCATATAAGACATTATTCTCGCGGCTCAAAAAACTAAACAGCTTTAGATTCTTAAAAGCTTCTTTTATTAAAAAATTCATAAAGCTGTTAAGCTTTATGTTCGCCAAAAAATTCTCAATTAAGTATTACTCAAGTATAAAAATCATGTGGGCGCTTTTGGAAAAAGTTTATTTTTGTCACAATAGGACATGATAAATTTTTCTTGAATTTTGTTGATACAATAAAGATGTATTTCCTTAGGGAAATTGTCTTGAGAATTTCAAATTTTTGTATTCAAAGAGGGTAGAAAATGCAAGAAATCTTATTAAACTGGCTATGCGATTTAAGTTGTAATAAATAAATATCACTTTCAAATAGATAGTATAATTTCGAGAAAGTAATAAAATGAAAATATAAAGAGAACGAAATTTCGGAAATGAGGCGTTTTCTCTCCCCATCAAATAAAAAGCTCCCCCACATCCTTCTTAATCCGGCATGATGTGGATAAAGTGAGAAAAGAAGGGGCCGATAATCTAAGCGAGCAAAAAAGGCAATAGATGAAGAAAAATAAATGTTCGTGAAAGATATCATCTATGCACTTGGAATATCTTTTCCCCTATGGTATCGAAATGGCATGCAGAAACTTAATGCAGCTAATTCGTATTCCTGTCTTGTCGAGGAGGAAAATTCGCAAGGATCCCAGATGCACCAGGAATATCACAAATATCAGTGAAGTTTCAGAGACAAACCTATAAACTGTCACGTTCTTCTCGGTAAAATAAAAAAGAAACTTCCT
>JAUESH010000036.1:4456592-4474589 GCA_032275165.1 Synergus magnus
TTTATTAAATAATTTTATGCATAGTAGATATAAATTTTTATATCTACTGACTTTTTTCTGACTTTTTCGAAAAAAAAAAAAATTTTCCGATGACTACCACTTTTAATTATTATTATTATTTTTTTTTCCAAATTTTAAGGTTCTTTGTACATTCTAAAAAATTTCCAGAGTAGTGTTATGAAAAATAAGCTGTTAAAAATTTTTTTTTCAACTGAAAAAGAAAAATAGAACAAAAAAATAATCCCACAGAAAATTTGCGGAAAATGTCAAAGTTTTTTTATAAAAAAAGAAAAAAACTAAAAATGACAATCATCTCGAAATTTCCGTTTTTTTTTCAGAAAATGTAAAAAAAAACGTTGAAGATGGATCTGTATAATTTTGCTAAATTTTTTTCTGAAAAGTGCATTTAAAGATAAAAATTTTGAAAAAAAAAACGTCCCGATAAGTCAATTTTTGAAAAAGTTACGGCCATTTGAAAAAAAGCCTTTTTTTAAAAAAACCTATAACTTTTTTTGGGTTAGGTAAAAAAATTTGAAAAAATTCTGAAAAATGTTTTCGATAGGGTAAAAAAGATAAAATAGTTTCAGCCAAGTCGAAAGGGGCCGGGGTCAAAAGTGGACGATTTGGCATGGAATGCCCCCTATACATTCGGATATGCTTACAAAGGCGAATATTAAAAAAGCACATATTTCTTTATACATGCTTAAGTAACTTGTCTGATGTATTCCACGTTGATCTACTGCCTCGCGAAAACGAAATATCGAGGCAGATATATGTGTGCTTTATGCCTCATGAAAGTAGAATACGTTAGGCTCTTGTCAGACCTGAACGTCTAATATGTGAGCAGAAATAAAGCGAAACGAATGGTCCCAAATATATCCATATTGAAGCAGTCGGTGAAAAACCCCACTGTAAATTTATTACTTCAATTAAAACTTTTTTTTCTGTAATGGGAATGAGATAAAGCAAAGCATTCGAGAAAAATAGATGATATATTTAATAACATTGAATGGCACAGTTTCTAAAAATAGTAATCTGATAAGTAAATAAAATGAACATCTGTAACGAACGAGGATGAAAATCGATAAAAAATATTCAAAAACCTTTTAGGTTCAAGGGAAAATTGCTTCAGGCGAAATTCGAGTTCGTTGACAGCACAATCCTCTTACTATTCTAAATATGTGTATACAACGGTCATTGAATTCGCTGAAATGGTAAGGGTCGTTGGCTGAAAGCTTCCGGAAAATTTGAGAAAATACCCTGAATTGGTGTGAATGTGAAATAAGATTTATTGCCTTTATAGACGGGATATGGTCTCACAATCGAGGGGTTGGGCTTTGGTTGTTGCTCTACTAAAGAAGAATTATGCAGGGAAAATTCCAGCAAAGAAATATTTTTGAGATTTTAACATTATAAATTATAAGAGTTAAATTTCGTTGCTCTTATGTATATATGTACTAGTAATAAGTCCACACCTGGTATTAGAACTTTGTAGATAAAAAAAGGTCAATATTGATTCAGTAATTATTTTTTATGAGAGTTGATACGCCGCCGAAAGTGATTTGCAAATTTTACTCGTGCGAAATTCTGGTCGAACGGTTCGCTTTAATTTTTATTAACCATTTTTAATTTGAGCAAAACCACATTTTATTAACAAAATAATTTTGTGATTTTAAAGTATTTATGGGATTTCAAACAACTATAACAGCAAAAAAATCCTATAATGAGGACTTTCCATTACAAATTCAGACACAGCGCGGGCATTGTGCCAAGTATTGTTAAAGGTTTCACAATTTGCTTTTGAATTCCTCGCCATGATTTTAATTTAAATAAACGAATGTCTTAAGGAAAATTTGTCTTTCTTCTTGAAACTTCCAACTTTCCTTGTACAAAAGCACGTTGAAAACATTTCTATGATGCTGCTTAAAGCGAATCTTAAAACTTTGAAAGCCACTAGCTACTTTTGAATCATCGTTATGCACTCTCTTGAGGCAAACTTACTGTGACAAAAGATGCTGATGAACTAGCAAGTTTTCCAACACCTCATTCCTGCTTTTCTACTTACTGATCTTTCCAATCCGATAAAGCGCTTTAAAAGGCAAAAACTTGTCGGGCACAGGAGAATGGAAAACGGAAAATAGAACAGTACATTCTCATTCAGATTGTTTGAGTTCTCAATTATTGAAACGCTGTATAAATAGATCCTGTTTAAATAGATCATTTCTCTAAAACTAATCTTCAGCCTGACAATATCTCGAATTCAACTTGCAATATTATAACTCAAAGTGGTTTCACTTTGAATGGAGTTGCAGAATTTCGTAAGAAGATTATTGTATGATATAATTAGCAATTATGCGCAATGCTAGCAGTCTGAGGGTTAGATTGAAATTTGACACTTTTGAAATTCGCATCTTCAATAAAACTTCAATTATAATTTTGATTCAATTGTAATTTACTCAGAACTCCGAATTCAATGAAGGACTTTCCATTTCTTCACCACAGTGCAAAAATGTACAAATTATTCGAAAGGAAGTAAGAACTCTTCAAATTTGATTTTTTATTTGCAGAATTTTTGCATCGATTCTGCTTTTGTTTCTGCAAACGCAGACAGCAGATTTTCAATATTTCCAATGAGTGTTTAATTCTGCCGAAGCATTCTCATTAAGAATTTTTTGTTGAATTTCTAAGTGCTTTCTCTTCCCTACTTTTTCTCTTAATACGCGATGTTTTATATTTTGAGAAACCTTTATTACTTAAAATCCATCCCTTTATTTACTATTCTTTTACCTTTTACTATGCTTATCTAATTCAGTTCTTGCAGTTGAATACACTGAAAAACTATTAACTGACACATTTTACATAAAGAAAAAAATCCTCAGTGTGAAATATGACACGAGGGTAGATATTTACGATGTAAACAAACAAAAAACAACCCTGCCACCCTATCTGTGACTCGGCTCACGCAGAGCAGAGAGACTGCCAAGAAAATCCTGGCTCTGAGGGATGAGCAGGGTATCAGAATAGCTGTTTGGTCTGATCTAGAGAAGTGCCACTCCATGCATGACTTCTATGTTCCTCACCATCTACGTGCACGGTATACATATTTATAAGAAAAGAATAACTTTTTGGTGAAACTGATGGAAAAGTGGCAGAGTTGCTTATCATAAGGACTTGAATTATGTTACGTTCTCCCTCACCTTGATCGAAAACGCATACATGTATAAACTTCGCAAATATCGTTAAAACAAATTTTGTCAGCTTTATGGAAAAATATATCTTTGTATTTTCAGAAAAAAGTATTTGGAAGAGGAATCAAATCCAATAAACCTTAGTTGGAAATAGTAAATCCCAAGAGTAATAATTCATCCCAGTGACCATCCAACAAGTCATACATTACACCCCATTTCCAGTTCAAGAAATTGCGATGTATAGCCTTCCATACAAACTTTGTACATTTATAATTCAACTCTAATTAATAATTAAATTCAATTTATATGCAGGACAAACTTTAATTTCCCGAAATCTCAAAATTCACTTAATTAAATTCCTCACCCTCAGCCAACAAATCCTGGAATTCGTGGTGCAACAGTAAATCAGACGGGCTGCACCCAGTATCAGAGAGTGAGAAGGAAAGAGCAAAGCCCGGGAAACTCGTATCAGGGCGCGGCGTAGACAACCCAACCCCAAACCGGTTTAGAACTGCGCAGAATCCTAGATTCGAAGTAATTCAGATACAATACAATTTTCCCATTTCCGCTTCGAAAAGTCATGATTCCCATCTGTAACGGAAGGTTTGGGTCAGAAGTATTACATGAAAGAAGGAATCGGCGAAAGATGAGATGAGATCAAATATCGTGACCGATGATTTATTTCAGACACGTTCGCGAGCAAAGTGGCTGCCTGCCAGGACAAGTATGCGGATGCAAGTGTCGGCAACGTGACCGGAAGTAACGCGGTAAACGTCTTCCTGGGAATTGGCATCGCGTGGAGTATAGCTGCCATCTACCATGCCTGGCACGGACAACAATTCAATGTCAAACCGGGCAAGTAAGTATCACTTTTTCCCTTTTATTTATTAATATACACTAATTTTTCACTTCACCCCTATACCAGTCACCGCCACTCATCCCTCTTCATATTTCCCTCCCTCCACTCTTCCCCTCCTCCCTCCCCATCACCTCCTCCTATCTTTATTACTCCCACCCCTACGCCCCTCTTGTACTCTTCTCGGACCCCTTAACAAATCTACCCTCTCTCCCCTCCACACTCCTTACCCCTTCTCAAAGTCTCATTAAGGGGGGTTTCTACTTTGTTGGGCCCAAAAATATATTATTGGGCCCAAAAAAATATTTCTAAGTTTCAGAATAACTTTTTAGTGAGAAAAATCCTATCTGAACAAAATTTCGGCCCCCTCCAAACCATCTCTTCTAATTGCAAAGGGATAGGGGAGTGACCAAATATTTT
Organism: Synergus magnus; assembly: GCA_032275165.1. Lineage (NCBI taxonomy): Eukaryota > Metazoa > Arthropoda > Insecta > Hymenoptera > Cynipidae > Synergus > Synergus magnus. The sequence goes on from JAUESH010000036.1 coordinate 4,461,057, forward strand.
TAAGATTGAGATTCGCTTTTGTCAAAAAAAATCATATCTAACAAACAATATTTTGCCACGTCTCTCCATAACCCCTTTTTAATTTGACTTTTTGATAAAATACAACTTTTTTATAGAGGATATAACCTACATGTGAACTTTTATTTGACTTTTTATATCTACATGTAAATTATAGTACGAGCCTCCGTATATTTACTTTAAGACTCTATAAAACATTTGTTTCTACTCTCCTGAGTATAATATCACACAAAAAATAATGGTATTTCTATCAAAAGTATTTCAACCTTTTACCTCTTTTCTAATGTTTGATAAAAAATGTAGAACCATTCAGTTTGATATTTTCCTCTCAAGCCATAAAAGATCAAGTCGTAATCATAACTTCGATAAGATAAAGTCAGTGAAACTACATTGTATAGAAAATACCAGTAAGCTACTTTTTTCTTTTTGGAAAAGTGGTCACTATAACAAGCATTATGTTGGGAATTACAATAGAATGTTCATAAAACGGAAAACTTCATCGCTGTTTAGTACGATGATTCAAGTTTCTTTTGTGTGTTCAGATTCGATTCAAACTCTGAAATGGGTTGATGTTGGATTTTATTTTACAGTTTTTCTCTCTTTCTGTCTGAAAATATACAGTTCCTGATAGTCCTGGGAATAATATTATAGGAAGAACTGAAACACATTGAATAAAAACAAACATTTAAGCAATATTTGAGAAATTTAGATTTCTAATAAGTAATATGTAGTGTCTTTTTCGAATTATTTTATTCCATGATTCTAATGTTATACATTTTATCTGTTAAAGTTTGGCATTTTCCGTTACACTATTCTGTACGGAAGCCTGTCTGGTGATAATAGTCCTAATGCTAAGAAGATCCAAAGCCATCGGTGGTGAATTGGGTGGACCAATGGCACCAAAAATTGTTACTTCCATGTTCCTGTTTTCCTTATGGTTGTTCTACCTCGTGATGTCAACTCTCGAGGCCTACGGTATTATCAAGGGCTTCTAAAGCGCCGCATTAATTTTAAAAAGTGGCCTACCACCACCAATGACAATGCATAAAATGTTTTTTGGACACAAAAACATTTGCTCAAAGAGCATTTTTTTCAGTAAGTATTTTTTATTTTAATACAATTTTCTTAAATATAAAATGAAAAATTGTTTCATATAAAATTAAAAAAGTAATATTACTTTATAAGAGAATAATTTTCTTTATATACTGCTGATATTTTTCTCAAGATGAAATTTCAGTGGAGTGGTGAGTTTCTTAGGAAACTTAAAACCTTGAAGTGTATTTAAAACGCTTCTCAGAGTTGCCGCACTTTGACGATAATTTATTTTTAAAAAGAGCTTCGAAAGCAACAAAGGATTTTCATTTTGAAATAAAGGAAAACTTTGTTAGGGAACTGTAAATTACGATGGTAATATTGATTTATTTCCAAAGTGTTCAACTTCGCCATTAACTGAACTTTCCCTTCGAAATAGTTCTAACAAATAATTTGTTTAAATTATTTTACAAAATGTTAATAAAGTTTATTTAATTTTCAATCAATTTTAGTGAGATAATAATAAAAGGATTTTGCTAATAATCTCATAGTTTGACAATCGTTTATCATTCAACAATAGTGGTAATTATAGATAATTTGAATATACCCCAGTTGAACAATACGGGTCGCGGTACAATAGTCTCCATTTCTCAATAGTCGCTATTAATTTCCCGTAATAAGATTGAAATTCAATAAAAGCTTCAATCAATTATCTAATAAGGTAGATGCGTCAATAATCGTTACTGCTTTAATATTTTTTAAACTATACTTTGATCGCTTCAATCATTTATGAAAATCGAAATGATATTTAACATTGTACTATAAGCATTTAAAATTTTTCATTTTGCTTAAGGTGACGATTACTGAGGCATTTACCTTAAAAAAATGATAAAAAATAGATTTCTTTATAATCTAGTTAAACGTATGGAAAAATTTGATTTATCCAAGTGCCTTTTTTCACCTCTTTCCTTCCAACCTAATTTTCCATCCCTCTTTTCTAAACCCTTTTTTCGACATCCTTTCCAACCTCGTGATAACATAAGCAATTAAATTTAATCAAGCACAAAAAACATAAAAATTTGAAAAAAAAATATTATCGTCATCCTGTCGTGACTCGTAATTAAAGTATGAGCTCATGCTTTAATCACCTTGCCCTTGAAGAAAGAATTTCTTATAAAAATGATGATCGATGCCAGAACTGCCTTTCCGTAGGCAATCAATTTTCTTTGCATGCTCGATGGGTTGATAGTTGACAGGGTCAAACACAAAACTTGATTAAACCCCATTTCGCAGTTTGTAATTTAACGAAGTTGAGATTTTAACAACAACCTAAATATACTCCCATCAACTGGTATATTTCAAAAAGTTGGTCGCGTAATTTCACATTTGCTGAGTAGCACAATTTTCTTGGGAAAGTGTGAATTTAATCAACATTCAATGTAAAATTAAATTTATATTTTATGTTTATATCTGTGAATTAAGAAAGAAAAAAAATGTTTCAACTTGTAATTTTTTCCAGAAGACAGCAACGTGTGTGGAACCGACAAGAGTGAGATACATCATTTACAGATTAAGCAGGACATCGAATTTATTTAATTAGAAAATACTAAAAAATGCGACTTTCAGCGGCGATCTGAGAATTCAACTTAAAAAAAATAAAATATCGACTTTCTGGTGAAAATGTTACAGCTCACGTAAATAAAATTCTAGACTCGGGGTCACTGCTGAATAAACCTAATTAAAATTACTAGTTTAAGTAAAAAATACTAGGCGATAATCGTTATTTTTTGCACGTTCAGTTATGACTAGTCGTCAGCAGCTTCGTTTATGAAACGAATGTAGATAAATTTTGATGAATTAAGATGTAGAAATTTACGTTAATTATAAGGTAGGAAGCAATTAAGGGGAGATAAGGCTCTTTGGTTCTGGACCTGTCTTTTGATCGAGCGTAACCATTTTTAACGTTCCTCACTGCCTTCGATCATGAGACAAATGTCTGGATCGAAATATCCGGCTCGAAGGACTTCGGCTTGAAACACTTAAAAAATGGAATTTCTCAAATCAGGTCAAAATCAAAAAAAAATAATTCACAATACTTTAACAATTTAGTTAAAAATTAATTTGGTTGTGAAGAATTAAAATGAAATTGAATGTAATATTCTATAATCAAGGGATTAATGTATTGAATGAGTTGTTACGTTTTCTCGTTAATTAGTTATATAACTAGTTAAAACAACTTTAAATGGGCAACTTGTTGAGTTCGGGCAAAATAAAGAAACATACTAAGAAACGAAGCAACTTTAAAAAAGGAAAGAGAAAAGAGAAAAATAATTTTTTTTTTTGCAAGAAAAAAGGAAATATAATAGGGCCAAGTCGCGCATTTAAATTTGAAAATATTAACCGCTTCCAAGAAAAAATCGCGGAAATAAAATAACGGGAAGTAATTGATTAATTATTTGCTTAATTATTTAAAATTAAATTTAGATAATTGCTGAAAATATGTATTATAAACAATTCTAAATAATTGCCTTTACGTGCATTTTCTTAAATAAGGAAAACCGCATCCTTATTACATTGATTAAAAATACTGGGATTAATATTTAGCCCTTGATTCTTCAAGGAGCGAATTTTATTGTAAAGAATCTAGCTTCCGTAGGCAATAATTTATTTTTCTCTTAGGAAGTTTTTAAGCAAATAAATGACGACAAAGGTTGACCTTTAATGCCATAAATTACAATGTCAGAAAATAAATTGAGTTTCTGACACTGATGACTCTAACTTGTGAGAATCACGACCCTAAACTTTCTAACTTTCTGATAGGATCTGAAAATTTATCTTTGCTGTGAATTCAGAAAGGCACACTTGAAATTGAAATCCTGAGTATAATCAAGCTAATCTATTTTAATCAAGTGATTTTGATGTGATCAAAAGATTTGAATAAAGATAATTTTGTTAAAGATATCAACATTTTTTAAAACTGGGTTTATATTTGTAATTAATTTAATTAATTATAAATTAAACTTCTGTTTTCTGAGTGTATGTTTCAAACTTTCAAGGTAATGAAATATTAGGAAGGAACGGAAGTGAGCTTTTGAAATCTCATACAGTCAGAGGAATGGTCTGGATTTTCTGCTAAATCCACCTCTTTATACTGTACTATCCACTCAAAGAGAAATATAGAGAGTGAAGCACAATTTAGCAACAGAAGAGGTTGGTTTTGATCCTAAGAGTGTCTCGGAAATACGTAATTTAAAAATAATAGAAATACTAATATACTAATTATATGAAATATACGATTTCCTTCTTGAAAATTTCTCCAAAAAATATTTTTTATAGGAACGATTAATTAAAATTAATATTTTCATTTGTACAATTTAGAGGCTGATTTTTTTTTATTTGTTTGAAATTTTCTCCCGTGACTCTCACAAGTCAATCAAAATACAATATGTTGACAGAAAAGGATTGCATGAGAAAATAATTTCTCTACTTACACATAGAAGAATAAAAGCAATAAATAACGAGATTATTGTTATCTTTGATGATTCTACAAATTTCTATTCTTGTCTCTTGTTCTTAGCTGTATTACACAGCAGAACGTGTAAAGATACAATAAAACAATAGTTATTTTGATAAAAATGACAGGAATAAGAATCTAAATATTATACTTAATAATAGCTTTATGCTATTACAACTCTACAACAAAGCGTCGAAGTGATAATCTGTAAACAAGATCGCGCGATACGTCCATCAACTTAATAGTTTCAAATCATTTGGACCCACATTTAGGCCTTACGACGCCCAACAAAAGGAAAAAGTTCAATATCATTTCTAATTTATCTAATTTTTAAAATATTTTTTATTTACAGAAATATGTACATGAATTGATTAACCCTTTGACTCCCGCCCAATAGTTTGTTACCATAATATGAATTTTATATGTACTCTTGTCGAGGATTCCAAAAAAGCTAGACAAAAATTCAGAATTTTAATTTTAATTTTAATTTAAAATTTAAGATTGATTCGAGTTGAATTCCTGAGGCCCAAATGTAATCCTAAAATTTCATCTTAAATCAAAATCTTGTAGAGATCTAGTGATCAAAATAATAATAAGAAAAGTTTGATGAACTTTTTTTATTATTCTTTGAATTTAAAACAGCCGTAGATCCATGATAAATTCCTAGGAAATAACAATTCTGAAATCCTTTCAATGTCTTGTGATTGAAAGACGTATGTATTAATGAAAATTCTTTGATACTTCACAATGCAAACAATATTTATCCGTTAGTTCAATGATTAGTATTTAATATTGCTAGAATGTGCTTAGTTGCCAACTTATATTTTTGTTACCAAAAATATTCGTTTAAAAACTATATAAAAATCGTCTTATGATCACAACGTTGTCAAGATGAGTAAAAACTGTAAAGAGGCTTTACGATATAAAAATCTTCTATCGATAAATATCAAGAATCTCGCACAGCTCTGCTATGCACCACTTTTCGTGGCTGGCCCAATTTTAACTCTATACAATCGTAGAAAATTGGTAGTAATTCTATAATATGGACCAATAATGTTGCATACTCCTTTTACATAAATTAAAGTTCGATTCGAATTTTCTCGTTCGATATTTAATAATTACTTACGTAATTCTAGTTAATTACCTTTGCTTTTGATATACCTAGAAAATTAAAATTAAACAAAATGCATATTCCAATTTTTTAAAGTGTCCAGTTTGAGCAAATAAAGTTAAAAAATAATTTTAAATCAAATATTAAGCGGTATATGACCACTTAATCAAGTATATTAAAACTTATTCAACCATTAACATTCAACGTGAAAAATGGCTAGACACAAATTCCTCTTTTTTAAATTTAAAGATTATATAGATCAAAGGTTCTCGATAGTAAAAAATTATGGATCACATTCTGAATTTCTGAAACATTGAATAAAGACTCGAACGAAGTAGAAGAAACTAATTTGTATGATAATTAGTTATTTTTATTTAAAAGGTATTTAATTGATTTTCAGGACCACAATTGCTTAGAGTGAGAGGAGTTTCGGAAACTCTCGGTTTGAAATTTAAATTTCTCGAACGCTTGCAAGCCAGTGACTCCCTATTCAGATTACATAAAGTCTCAAAAAATTTACATAAATTGTGCATGAGGGTAAGAGGTTCTGGGCGAAGTTATTCACATCGCTTTAACGATAATGAAATTTTTTTTCGAGTCACTAACGAATTACCGTAATTCGATTATTAATGAAGAGATAAATTGCGAAAAGAAAATTTCCATGTAGAAACAATTCCAAGAAATTGACTGATTTTTAAACTCGTTATAATCAAAATGACCAATGGTAGTTGAAAAGTTAAAAGCTGGACCAAGTACATATAATTTATCTCCTATTATAATAGGTATTTCATAAAGAGAAAAATTCCTGAAACGTTCATAGAAAGTAAAATTTTGATCAACCTAATTATTCTGAAGCAAAAATCTGTTACAACGAGAGAATAAATCAACGAATAACAATGATTATTTTGTTTTTTATTTAAAAAAATACATAACTTTTAGAGTTCCATTAATCATTGAACTTTAAAAAATACTTTACGTTTCAAGCATTCATGAATAAATTGAAAGGATAAGTGTGAAAGTTAGTTAAGCTGCTTTAAGTTATGTACTTGAAAACTTTTTTCATGAAACTACACTTAACTATTTCCATAAAATCAAGGAATCTTTACCATAAATCTAAAATATCCATTAGTCTCTCTTTAATTTCTTGTCCTCCAAAAAGCTTATCAAAATATATCACATTTCAATTTTTTGGTCTATTGAAAAATCAAAGAAAATCTTTTTCGAAAGTTTTGAAACATAATTAACAAAATAAGGAAAGAAGTTAAATCTTTAAAATTATAAGAAAAAATATTATTAATGTTGAAATTTAGATTATTTAACTAAAAAGTGTTTTAATTGCAAGAAAGTATTCATATTTAAAATGGTTCGAGCAGTATTTCCTTTTTAGGTAAACTTTTATTCCAACTTCTCTATCTCTTTCTAACAAGGGCTGGCCACACTCTTTTTGTAAATTTACACCTGTATATAAACTAGATTAGACTAAATCTCTTGAAATTTCAATCTAACTTTGCCTGAACGCTATAATCATCTAAAAGACCTAAATCTGTGTTCTAGGGTGAATCTAGATTAGAAAAAAAAAATATCTTAGGAAAATAAACTATCTTAACTAAACTATCTTCACTCTATACAATCTAATCGTAGAGACGAGAATGTTACCAATTTTCCTATATGGTTCGAATTCCTATCTCTTAGGAGAGTGAGTGTAGCGATTGAAATGCAATTTCCATCGAAGTGGTTGCAATTGGTTTAATGCCAAATAGAAAATCGTGTGGAAGCTGTGCACAAAATTGAGCATGTAATATTTATAGAGAAATTTGCATTTTATAATTTCATTTAGGTATATATTTTTAAAAAGTAGTTTAACATATGACTTTTCCTTTAATATGTATTTTTAATTGTTTCGTTCTAGAATAAAAATAATCTATATAAAAATTCAATATTTAAAACTATTGCTATTTAAATCTTCAATTTTGCAGATTTTCACATTATTTTCCAAACTGTTCTACCTAATAAGCAATAGTAAAAGAAAAACATAAATACTTTTAATCCCATAATTAAAAAATGCAAATATATAAAAATGCATAAGAAATTATAAAAAGTCGTATACATTATACGTTAATTAATCTTTTCGGTGTGGGGAATGACTGTACCATTTAGGGGCAATCTATGGAACTGCGTTCTATAGATTCGAGTTTTGAAAAACCAATTTGCGGATTGAATAACTGAATATTGAATATTTGATGTAAGTTTATCAAAGAGCGTTGATACATGGATAATATATTCTACATATAGAATCAATCTAACTACGTTGTTTATATAATAATATTTATTATTATATATTGTATGTTACCATAACATGATAGTTGTGACAGGAATCATCGTTGAATTACGACTGAGAAAAACGTATAACAAAAAACAGACAATGCTATAAATATTCCACTATCTAATTATTAACCAATGAAATCTTTGTTTAAAAAACATAGATGGGTTGTACTATTTACATGGATGTATACATGTAGATGACGTTATATTGTGCTGTCGTTTATTGAAGCAAACTATGTAATTATTGTACTGGCCATAAAACATCCTGTTAATTAAAAGATGAATAAATCTCTCTCCGGTTTATGTACTTTCATTAGAGCTGGTTGAAGGAATAAAAATGAAAAATCAGAATTCCTGAAAGTTGAAATAAAAATATTCATTCTCCCTCACAATTAATATATGTATAATTATGAGGAAGAATTTTAAACATTATATTTATGATATTTTATTCTTCAACCCTCTCTCTAAGTTGATTAAAATTGAAGAATGCACTCTGAATCTGAGTTTTTTTTTAAAGTAAGCGAAACGTGTACTTAATTTTATTTATTATTGTTCGCCAGTAGCTTATATTTTTAAGTATAAAACATGTATATAATACAGTTCTGTTAGTTATCATAGAATATGTCTATCGACCCTCTTATTCATTCATTCAAGAAATCATAGAGATGTAAATAAATCTTCGATCCTGCTTTTAATCAAAAATTCAATGAAAAGGTTCTTCAAATAGGAATATATCAGGCTTATATAGAATATATATCGAATGAAAGATCAAACATACATTAGTTATCTAATATTTAAATTAATTTCTAAAAAAATCTATTACATTTTCTAATATTTAAAAGTTATACTGGAATTACGTAGAATTTATCTCTGGAAATATTTTAAAAATCTAAATTCTACATCCAAATTTAGAACTCGGTAAATCTTTCAATAAAATTTGAATACAATTTTTTTTTTAGAAATTAATCTGAAATTAAGCTTATCGCAAATAAAAAATGGAAAATCCTTTATTTTATGGAAAAATCTTAATGAATCTTTCCCTTCGTCTCTTTATTAATACTTAGCTGTTAAGTAACAAGCTTTCGTAAAAATCTGCCTGATCATTGTTAAATTTGTACAGACAAACCTGCTTTTCATGGATCATTTTGTTAATTGTAAAATGAGATACTATATTTAGAACAACGAAGTTACATTAAGTTTTGATTTGTAAGGCGTTAGAGGGTCGCTATTGAAATAAAATTAATAATTGTTAAGGTATTTGATTCCAGATAATCAAAAGGAAATTTTGAAGTTGCAAAAACTAGGACCTATACACTTTTTTATAATTTCAACTAATTCATTGTCAAACAAAATAAAAATTCTTTTGAAATAAAATTAAGTTCCAATTAGTACCAAATTATGTTAATATTATTCCAATAAAAATTTTTTAAGATATCTTAGCCAAATTCTTTTGAGCTTCAAAATTTTCAACCTCTCGATTAGAGATAAACATTGTATCTTCCAAGTAATATCACGTTGTACAAAACCGAAGTTCATAGTTGGAACTAGGGAGATTAACCCCCTTTTAAAACGGTGTAAAGTAGATGGATACGGAAGTTTCAAATTATAGATTCCTCTTACCGGCATTTACCGACGGGGCTTTGATAGTTTTCTTCCACGGAACAGATCGACCGATGCTTCCAAATGTCGGTAAATGTTGGTAACAAGAATTTCTAATTTGAAATTCTTTCTATCTACTCTTTATAAAAAGTTGCATCATTTTTTGCCTACGCTCGTAAAACTATGATTAAAATAAAATAATAAAACACCGAAGAAGATATTAAATTCTATGCACTAGTTGCTCGAATGAAAAGCAGTTATGATTATTAATGTTGATTAAATATTTCAATAGCGAAAACTCAAAAAAGCAATTATTCGAGCAACAAGCGTTGCAAATTGAAAAAAAAATGCTAATTGTTATTGTCGTTGAAAACTCCTATGAGGAAAAGAGACAAGAGTCGAGAAAATTTACTAAATTTTCCAAAATGGTCTCTGTTTACAATAATCGAAGAAACAATAGAGAAGCCAATCGAATAAAATAATGACAATCCAGATGAAAAATGTTGTTTTTCTTACTTTTGGTATATTATACTCCTTTTTATCAAACGAGACAATCTGCTTAAAATTCTTATTTATTCATTATAACAGAAAAATTGTTATTTAACAGTAAATGATAACTGAAATATTTTTATTATTATCTTTAATGTAATAGAGGTCAAGGCAAAGATAAATTATGATTGTAATTTATTACGCTGGTATAATGTATTATTATCACATTTTTATAATAAGATGTAATCGAGCCATTTTGTAAGATTTAGAAAATATTTGGCCCAAAAGTATATATTATAAGTCGAGACCGCCTAAGAGCGATTATTGTATGAATTGAAAGTGCAAAAAATATACATACATTAAATGTTGTTTAAATTAATGATTTTTTATTTCCCACAAAAATACTCTGTTACACTAATAGAGGAAAAAAAACTTTATATCATCCATTTTTTAGTGTTTATATATTTATTATAATAATCACATAAACATTTTATTCGATAAAAGAATGTTTGTAAATGAGTAGATATGTTAGTAGATTTTCAGGGTGGAGTCTCCTAGGGGATGAAGAAAATGACCCTTGATCTGTTAATGACTTCGATGATCAAGGTCGGGAGGGTCTTAAAATAAAAATGCTATGTTTAGTATGTTACTGACATAAGATCATTTAGGAATGCTGCCAGAAGGGGTAGACAACACTCTTGGCAAGCCAACTACAATGTAGTTTGCGCTCATTTGCGACAGTTCTCACACAAGTTTCAGGTGGCTGCAAATTATTTTTAAATTTGAAAAATATCAAAAGTGAGTTCAAGAGTAAACAGATTTAAAAATCAAAGGTGACTTCTATTGCAATTAAAATTTTTTCTTTGTCTTTAAGTGTATTAAAATGACGAGTGCTTCCATTAAAAAAAAAACCATGCAAATAATAACAAAATATTGTGCCAAATTAAAAGACAGTTTAAAAAAATTAAAGGTCCTAATTTAAAAGTAAATTTTTATAAAATGTGTTTACAACATATAAAATAAATTCTAATCGGTAACAAATTTGAAATGAAAATATATATTCCTACTTTTCGGGAAATTAATCACTTTGAATGACATTTAGGTTTGATATAGTGATGAAGATGCTGTTTATGTGCACTAAAATAATTTTTTTCGACCTCGAATACTTGTCTGCAATAATTACACAATTTTAGTTTACAAACTGGATATTGAACTTTTTACTTTTTTTATTTTCTGCAATTTCGTGAATGCTTTGCAATTGGCAATGAGATATGCTTGTCAAACACCCCGCAGCCTGTCATTTACATCCATAGAAAAACGAATTTCAACATCAGCCGATATCGGCTGATATAGAAAATTAGTACAGAAACATTAGTATTTAAGACTCAGAAATAACAGTAATTAACGATTGAATCTTTTAATTTTTAAGTCTATTTAGAATGCTGACTTTGAGCAGAATTGTATTATTTATGGGAGTTTTCACTCAATTAACTGTAAAAAATACTGCTGAAAAACTTGAGGAAAAAGAATGGTGGGAAACGGCTCTGGTATATCAAATATGGCCACGAGCTTTTCAAGACAGCGATGGTGATGGCGAAGGAGATTTACAAGGTGAGTTTATGCCATCATCAATGTCCTGGAAAAAGGTTACTTAAAAATTTATTTAAATTAAAATTTCAGGTATTATTCAACGCCTGGATTATATAAAAGATCTAGGAGTGGATGCAATCTGGATAAATCCAATTTATGAATCTCCTTTAGTGGATTCAGGATATGATATCACAGATCACAACAGCATTCATCCACTATTTGGAGATGATGAAGACATAAAGAGATTGATAGAAGAAGCACATGAAAGAGGTAATATTTTATTATTTTCCAATTATTGATTGAGAATTTATTAATTCTCCGATTCTAATTATTATTTAGTTTTGTGCATAATATAAATAATTTATGAAAAATTTACAGATGTAAAAGTAATTCTAGATATAGTACCAAATCATTCCAGTATTGATCATTCATGGTTCAATAAATCTCGAGCAGAGGTGGATCCATATGTTGATTTTTATATCTGGGCTAATGGAACTGTCGATGAATCTGGAGAAAAATTTGAACCCAATAATTGGGTAGGATTTAATGACAAATGGATATATGCGTTATTTTATAAATGCAAGTTTTAAAGTTAAAATTGAAATTATAATCTTTTCTTTTTCAATTACAGTTTAGCTTTAGATTTTGTGTTTAAATATTATGTGTTAAAATATTCTATACATAATACAATCATTTTATTCATTTGTTACTAGGTGAGTCTCTACGATAAGGAAAGAAATGGATCAGCATGGACTTGGGATTCAACCAGAGAACAATGGTATTATCATAAATTTCACCCTTCTCAACCAGATCTCAATCTTCGGAATGAAAAAGTCGTAGATAAGCTTATGGTAATATATCTCTCAAAATTAAAAAAATATATATGTGAAAAAATTGATTAGGTGACTTAATTCCCTGACACTAAAATATTTATGAAATAATAGAATTGTTCAGGAGGAATCAATTCATCTTTTTAGTTAATTTATTCCAGGAAACATTAGAGTTCTGGCTGGAAAAAGGCGTGGATGGTTTCTGCTTTTCAGCCGTATCTTATTATTATGAGGATGAAGATTTATCAGACGAATTAAGTTTAGAGGATGATGACGATGAGGATGATAATGATGATGATGATAACGATAATGAAGAAGGAAGTATAACTGAAAATGAAAACCGAACTGCATACGAAAATATAGAACTTTTATATAAATTTCGAGAACACGTGGATAATTGGGTTAAAGAAAACAATTCAACTTCTAAGTATGCATTTTTGGATAATTTAAAAAATTCTACCTACTCGAAATTAATTTTTTTTTAATTATGTAAATAGTATCTTCTGTAATGAATTTCTTTAATGTTTTGTCTTGCATCAGATCATATACTTATCAATTTCTATTTTTACCAGATTATTAATAGCAGGCTCTGATGATCCCGATGAGATTCTAATATCTTATTACGGTAACGAATCACATGCTGGCATCTTGCCTTTTAATTTCCACTTCATTACAACCATCAACAATAGCAGTAATGCCGAAGATATTAAAAACACTATTGACGAATGGGTGGCCCTTCTTCCAGAAAATGGAACTACTAATTGGGTGGTAACGTTATCGAAGAAAATTGGATATTCAATTTTAATCTGATCTAAATATTCAGTCTAAATATTCAACCTAATTATCTAGATACTAATTTTGAATAACAAGATAATCATATAATCATTTTTTGCTTATTTTGATATTAAGTTTGAATATTTATTTTTCTCTGTGTAGCCTCAGAAATAATCTTTTTAAGGGCATGTGATAATTACCATAAGAGCAAATTTATTTTCCGCAACTTCACGCTCACAATAATAAATATTTTT
>JAUESH010000036.1:4474689-4495345 GCA_032275165.1 Synergus magnus
AAAATATTTATTATTGCAAGCGTAAAGTTGCGGAAAATAAATTGCTCTTATGGTAAAGTATCACATGCCCTTAAGTAGAAGAGAAATTTCAATTCTTTCTAAGATGATCTATTACAGAACAAAAATTTAAAGAACATTATCACATCAAACATCTGTTACTTTAGCTAACCAATCACGATAATTCGAGAACACCAACAAGAATGGGTTTGGAAGAAATGGATGGATTTCAAATTCTAACTTTATTATTGCCTGGCCAAGCATTCACTTACTATGGAGAAGAAATATCTATGATAGATACTCAAGTTTCTTGGGATGAAACAATCGATCCAATGGGTTGTGAAAGTTCAGACGACGAATTTGAAAATTTTTCAAGAGATCCTGCAAGAACACCAATGCAATGGAATTCTAGTATATCTGCTGGATTTTCTACTAATGAAGAGACATTTTTGCCTGTAAATCCTTCTTTCGATGAAAGAAACGTCGAAAGCCAATTGGAAGATCCAGATAGTAATATTAATATTTACAAAAAATTAGCTTCTCTTAGAAAAGAAAACCAAGTGTTTAGCCATGGTGGTTATGAGTTGGAAAGTTTGAACGAAAATAGAGTCCTGGTTCTGAAGAGGTTTGCAATATTTTCATTCGGTTATTTTCATTAATTTATTAATTTTAAATAATTTTTGCTTCCTCATAGAGTAAGATTTGTAACAATGAAAATTTTCAACATTATAAATTATACAGTTATGAATTAATACAATTATTGTAGCTACTTTTAAACATGTATTTACAAAGCCCTTATGGCTTTAGTTTAATTTTTTTATTTTGGCTAAATTGTATGATATTTGCTATAGGAGTCAATTTTCTTTATGCTGTTTTTTCAGATTCTTGGAAGATTATCCAACTTATATAGCTGTTATCAATTTAGATTCATCAAACGAGACTGTGAATTTAACATCATTGTATCCTGATTTAGAAGATATCTTCGAGGTGGTAATTTCTACCGATTCTGATATTAACACGTGAGTAATAAATTTTACGTCATAATTATCTGAAATTAACACAAAAATTGAAAATGAAATTCTAATAACAAATAAGTATACTTTAACAGAACGGAAATCGAAGGTTCCTTCCTCCTCTCAGGAAACAAAGCAGTTGTTTTGAAAGGTAGAGAAGATGCAAATGATTCAGCAAAAATCACTGGTAAGGATTATATAATTAAGTAATCAATAATATTTTATAAAAAAAAAGAGAATAAAATTGATTAATAAACACTTTTTTAAATTATCTAGAAGAGGATGAAGATAATGTTTCAACCTCAACAACTGTACCTGACGAAGAATTAATAACTGATAAAGAAGATCATTCGAGTAAAGAGAATTATGAAGTAACTGCTGAAGAAACTAAAACTGAAGATGACGAAGAAAAAACCGTATCTGGTTCGGCAGTACCTATTTTACAAGAAAATCTTGGTTTTATGCATTGGGCACTGTTATTTATAACTTGGAAATTTTGCTTTTTATAAATTGTAACTAATATATCTCGTGTTGTTTTTAATTAAGAAGAAATGTAACCAAATAGGCTAAATCTTAAATAAAGAATACATATCATCATTTGGTTAAATATAATATATATTTAATACTTTAATATTTTTCCTAGACATGTATTTAAAAAAATAAAATTGCCTTTTTAAAGCATAATTAAACATTCCCAGTGTATAAATAGCTCATCTTCAAATGATAATAAGAAGAGGAAAACTAGATTTAACTTCACAGTCATGCGAAATAACTGAAATGTAAATGTGATGACATATCTGCATTAATTGCATGGCACGTAATTAGAAGAAAAGCCCTTTGATGCATATACTAAGATAAAAATAGCCGAGACAAATCAGGTTTAGTAACACTTGTTACATGCGCATTAATAATATTCTATTTCGATACTAGTTTCAACAACTGCTTCACTCATAAAAGAGCCAGTGATGGAAACACTATCCACGACTTTTATATTGAATTAATTGATTTGATGCAAAATTGTGCTTCCCTTAATTAATTTTTTGAAACTATCAAAATTTTGAGGAATTACTTTCTACACTTTAAATTTAAAAATACTATTTCAAATGAATTCCCCTAACTTTTAGTGATGAAAACTGTCCATATACCTCGTGTCTTTAAGATAAGAGTTTCGAAAGAGAAAACATATTGATTGATTTCATTTGAAACTGACACTCTATCTCCTATAATGTTTGTGTCAAGAATGAGAATAGTGTATTATTACGTGATGGTCGATGAAAGATTGTAGTTACTAACGAAACTCTAAGCACGTGGACTTATTAGAGAACTCTTGTTGTTATTATTTATTAGTATTTCACCTGTGAGTGCCAAATTTATTCATCATTTCTCAAATATCGAACATCGAATACGAACACTTAAATTTCATAAAGTCTGAGTACTGCGAAACACCTTCGGGTATGGAAAAATGGTACCTAAAGAAAATTCTTATCTGCTTGCAAAATCTGGCTTTGAATCGATCTGGATAAATGGGTATTATGAAAAAAATATTGAAAGAGGTATGTTAATTAAAGATTACTTTGAATTTTTTTTAAACTTTAATTTACTCTATGTTTCATGCGTGTTATGAATCTTTGATACAAATATTCGATCTAATAAATTAATACGAAGTTCATAATTTTTTATCTTCTTGAAAAATCTCCCAAATAAAGAAACGCTTGTGAAGATATAGTGTTTCTAATATTCCAAACGCAATTTTTGTTTTTAAGTGAATTTCCCCAGGATTGTGAGATGTAGCACGTAAACAATGGAAGAGCTAGCGATAATCTCTCTTTGTTAGTTCTCCTGATATCTAATACTCAATTCGAAGATTCTTTATCTCTCTGTATGCTCACAAACAATAAAATTGAATTTTATGATTCTTTTTTGTATATAATTACCCTAGTATTATTTTCAAAACTAAAAAGAAGTTTTATATATGGGGCATTCCATACCAAATTGAACACCTTTGACCCCGACCCCTTTCGATTTGGCTGAAACTTTTTTATCTTTTTCTACCCTATCGAAAACATTTTTCAGAATTTTTTCAATTTTTTTTACCTATCCCAACAAAATTTATGGGTTTTTCAAAAAAATGGCTTTTTTCTTTTTCAAATGGGCGTAAATTTTTTTTAAATTGACGTATCGGGACGTTTTTTTTTTCAAAATTTTTGTCATTAAATGCACTTTTCAGAAAAAAATTTATAAAATTTATACAGATCCATCTTCAGTTTTTTTTTTAATTTTCGGAAAAAATCGGAAATTTCGAGATGATTTTCATTTTTAATTTTATTTTTATTTTTTTTTAACTCAGCTTATTTTTCATAACACTACTCTGAAATTTTTTTAGAATGTACAGCGAACCTTAAAATTTGAAAAATAATAATAATAATAATTAAAAGTGGTAACAATCGGAAAAATTTCAATTCTTTTCGAAAAAGTCAGAAAAAAGTCAGTAGATATAAAAATTTATATCTACTATGCATAAAATTATTTAACAAACTATATGTTTTTTGTGTATGTAAAATGTATGTATGTAAATGTAGTTTTCGAAAAAAATTGAAATTTTTCCGATTGTTATCACTTTTAATTATTATTATTATTATTATTATAGTGTTATGAAAAATAAGCTGAGTTAAAAAAAATTTTCTTTTTCAATTGAAAAAGAAAAATAGAAAAAAAAATAATCCCACTCTGAAAATTTCAGAGAATTTGCGGAAAATGTCAAAGTTTTTTTATAAAAAAAAGAAAAAAGAAATTAAAAATGACAATCATCTCGAAATTTCCGTTTGTCCGAAAATTTCAAAAAAAAAAGCGTTGAAGATGGATCTGTATAATTTTTATCAATTTTTTCGGAAAAGTGCATTTAAAAACAAAAATTTTGAAAAAAACGTCCCGATAAGTCAATTTTTGAAAAAGTTACGGCCATTTGAAGAAAAAAAAACCGTTTTTCGAAAAACCCATAACTTTTTTTGGATTAGGTAAAAGGGGTCGGGGTCAAAAGTGGTCGATTTGGCACGGAATGCCCCATATAGACTTTTAGATTCAACTAATTTTACTTATAAAAGAGGACAGTACTCAATAATATTATATGTTTAATAACTTACTAAAAAATTATTGATTGCAGAACTGACAAGGGAGGATTTAAGATATTACACAGCAGGACCAGTTTGGATAAAGGTACGCTTATTTCTTTTCTGGATGTTTTGGATAGCTCTTATAGCAGTCCTTCTAATTTCTGTATTATGTTCCTGTATCATCCCATCATTATGCTGCGTACGATAGTCACGTGTATCAGAGGCGTGATCAGAGGTAACTTATCAAACATAATATTAAAAATTATATTATTGGAAAAGTCATATTAAAAAAATATTAATTAATTAAGAATTGAGAGTCTTTTTGTAAGTCATTTTTTGTAACTTTTAATTTCAGATTCTCCAAAGAAGACAATTGTAATTGACGGAAACTCTCTTCTGGATAACAATAAAAACAGCTGTTTGCTGTTATCGATCGATTATCAAGATACAAATATTGGGAAACTAATGACTCATCAGTTGAGAGTCAAAGTGAGGAATATTTCTCCCACTAAAACAAATTTGTTGACCCACTAAAGTATTTTTGTAATTGTATAGATAATTTATTGTTAGCATTATTTAATTATATATTTTTTAAGGAAAAATAATGAATCGCAAAGAATGTAAAATAAACTTTTTACAAAAAGAATGGAATTTGATTTATTCATTAAATATCTTCTGAAAAATAAATTAAATAAAAATTAAAAGTCAGTTCATAATGTTTAATAAGTATTTTGAGAAATTAATTAAAAATATAATAATTACTTCCGGTAAAATAATTTAGGAATTTCTTTTCCGATTCTTTTTCAAGTTTTAATTATTTTTAATTGTTATCTTATTTAATCTCAATCTTGGCCTATATCAAATTTTTATCATGATTATAATAGTTAATTTTTAGAAATTAAATTTTAAATTGTTTACTTTTGAAGCTTGTGAAGTTTCCGAATCAAACGTTGACGTTCGAGTTTAGCCGAAATAATTCGAACACTACAGAGTTCAATTTAAATTTGGAACGTTTCAAATTTAAATTTGACAGTTCGGTGGGAAATAATTCATTAATAATGTCCTTAAGTTTCCAAATTTTCAACTTTGAAAGCTTGAATTAAAAAATGTTATGGCTTATAATTTGGAATTGTGTTAATGTCTCAAAAAGTAAATTCCAAACGAAAATAAGACATAATTCTTCGGCGACTCTCTCCCACCCGCCATTATCCTAACCCCACTTGTCGATCGATCAGAATGCACCACCAATCGCAGGACTGCTTATAAAAACTGCCACAGATTTCTCCGGAAATGCCATCGAAGGTCCTAATCTAGAAAGTGGACTCGAGGTCAATATTCAACATAAATCCTAATCCTAAAATTCATAATCTCAGTTTTCCTGGATTTCTTACCACGTTTGGAAGTTGGTACTGTGTACGGTATATTTTTCCCGCCGCCAGGCGCCATTGTATTTATTGCGGAGCAGTCTACTTTTGAGATTTTATTAAGGGGAGTTGGGCCATCAATACTTGCTCACACACCTCAAACGACACTCTCTCGTCGTCTGATCTCATCACAATTTGTCACCATTCACTACGTCATCACGTGAGCACGTCTGGCTTCAGGCAGACTTTAGTTTACATAGTTTACATTGAGTTTCCTCCTCAAACTTTCTGATTAACGAAGTGGGGAAGTGGTCGGACGAGTTCCGTTGTATTGTTTTGTTACGTAAGTAAACTAAACGCCCTTGAAGGAATCAACTATGGAGAAGGGTGGGAGGCTAGATCTAGATAGTAACGAGGTGAATGGCTCTGCCAACAAGGAACCAGTAGTGCAAGCCACGTATAAGAAATTACCAGAGGAAGACGCCAACTGGCAGTCAAAAAACGATCTGGAAAAGAACGAGAAAGTCCAGGATATCAAAATGGTGAAACAAAATGGAGCAGAACCTGAGGTTATTGATGAGGCCCAGGAACGTATGCTCCAGGATGATGCAAAACTCACACCCAAGAAAGATACCACCGAGGTATTTATCAATTTATCACCCATACGATTTTTATAATAATAGCTCTTGCCCTTTTTTTACTGCCCACGTTTCTTACTTTCTTCTCGTTACTCTTTTCCCTTTTCTTTAACTGATAAAAGATAATAACAATCGTCACTGAGAGATATTTAACAATTATTTACATCATTATCTCCGCGAACTTTTGACCTTATATCGGACTCCTTCGAGGAGAGTTTTACAGCGGATGACCAAAAATAGAAGGAAACTCAGGGTAGATTTTTGTAGTATATTGGATACAATCAATGATATACCTAACATTTTAAAAATCCCCCTTGATTTCGTTCACATCCCGCTTTTAAAAATGTTGTTTTACTTTTTGAGTCTTTCTGTATTTTATAGATTCAAGGATATTGTTTAAAGTCTGATTTATTTTCATCTAGAAGCTAGAGTCAAGGCACAAAAGGCGATGTGATGCTAAAGGTGAAAGCTTGTCTTTATTTTGAAAAACTATTTTTTTTAAATTATCAATGATAAAACAGTTGATACATAATAAAGACTGAAGATACAGAAGAGCAACTAATGTTTCCCATACTTCCCATTGCATCAGCTTATTAAGTCAAGTGCTCTCAATTCTACTAAATCTAGAACTTAGTTTCTTGAGTTTTCTTAATATTTGAAGATTTAATAGAGAAAGTTTAGTCTTTTACATAATTAATCAAAACACTGTGCTTAATTTGACTATATTCTTTAATTCGGAGCCAAACAAAAAAGTTTTAAGAATACTTATTTGATGTTTGTTAAACCAACTTTCGAGTAATAATAATTTATCTTCTTAATTCTTTTCTATTGCATGAAGCGCTTCAATCCACCTCAATCACTACTTCGCCGATTAATGATTACTAACAGTAAGTTGCTTTAACCAGAGGTTAAACATATAAACGTTTTTCCAACGTTTTTCTTGCCGGCGCTTCAATTATTGCAGATAATAAAGTTAATAATAAATGAAAATGCAAAAGAGCAATTGGTGCTTCCCATTGCATCATCTGATCCAAATACCCTCAATCCTGTTTTCGAATAAGAACGTAGTTTATTGAGGTTTGTCATAGTTTAAAGACTTCAGAAGGTCTTCCAAAAATTGCATTAATTTTAACTTATGGAGTTTGGAATTTTTCAATAATTAGTGTTTATAATAGCTGTCTAAAATGCAATTGTGGCAAAAAATTTTGTGTAAAACTCGTCCACTCTTAGATTCGGAATTTTTACCTTATAGATCGAGTAGTCTTTCGGCTTATTTCGTTCTTTTTTTGCTTTCGAATAATAAATGCGAACGACAGGGACTTTTAAGAAATCAGGTAAACCTAAATTAAATGCGAAGAGATTTGTTTTATTCGCTAGTTTAAAAATCAAAAATAGAAAATTTGAGCATCTATTCAAATAACATCAATCGATAGATTTGAATGGAAGTCTTATTTTCCTTCAACTAATTTAAAGATATATTTTATTTTAAATATATGCTTTCAAAGTGGAAAATTTCGCACCTGTATGTGACTTAATTAAAGATTAATATAATTTATCTCACATTGTGTTTGCATTCTTCAGTTGAACTTAATTCTTCCGCATATGTGACTTACGCGCATGTGATATTTTATTCTTAATTAGATATCAGACCACAGAAATTTCATTTATGCTGTGAATAATATTTACTACAATTTGAACAAAATTTTATTTTGTTTATTGAATTTGGTAAATGTTTGGGAATTATTTGGCAACATTCCAGAGATAAAAACCGAAAGTAAAGGCCCCAAATTTTTTTATCAGTTTTAAATAGATAAAATAAATGAATTTCAATTTTGCAATATTAAAAACAATAAATTTTAAATATTCTTCAATCTTAAAATTGAAGTTATTAACGCCTTATGTGTATGACGCGAAGAAAATTAAAAAATTAGTAAATATATAAACATAAAACTCAGTAATCCTAATTTAATCTTTTTTATTCTCCGTGCTGCAAAGCTGATGAAATATTGATCCTTGAAGCACAATCAACTTTTAACAATGACTCAAGCGCATAACAAAAATTTTTAAATGTTCCTATCATTGACTAGATTGAAATATCTGCAGACCTTCAAGTTTTAAAACAAGCCAATAAATAATACCTTCTTGTTCGATAAGAATGTAAACGCATTAATATATCATTTTTAATTTACCGGCCACTATTGCAAATTTGTAACTTCAGAATAATTTATATATTTTTTCAAAATATCTTTTCTAACTAAAAAAAATAAATTGAGAAATTATAATCCATTAGAAAAATTGTAACTAATTTCTATTTAATTCATTTCAGGTGAAGTTTATAGCTGAAAATGGGGACGCGAAGATTGACATCGAAACGATTAAAGTATTATCCGGAATGGGAAAAGAAGAGTTGATGAAGTTTGCAAATGATCCTTTTTGGATTCGTCTGAGATGGTTTCTCTTCATTGCTTTTTGGTTTCTCTGGGCTGCAATGTTGGTCGGAGCAATTGCCATTATTGTCATGGCTCCCAAATGCAATTCTCCCGAACTTAGAAAATGGTGGCAAGAAAGTCCAATTGTCCAATTGGATGGATCCGAGGCCCCTAGTCGCAATCTAAAAGGCCTCGAAACACTTCTCGACACTATAAAGGAACAAGGCATCAAGACAATTTCCCTCGCTTCCATTGTCGAAAAATCAAAAGATGGTAAGTTACTAATTAGATAATCAAAGATTTTTCAGAGGCACAAATTATTAAATAACAAAGGAATAAATGTAATCTTAATTTGCTTTAAATAGATCTGAAATCTTTTATTCTGATATCTGCAGGTAGTCCGATAAACTTCAGAGGTATTCAATCTAGCTTGGGTACATTTACTGACTTGGAGGCATTCATCAAAGCAGCCAACTCAAAAGGTCAGCATGTCGTTCTCGAACTTGATCCAAATCATTCCTCAGTAGAACATCCGTGGTTCAAAAGTTCAGTGAATAGAGAAGGAAATTACTCTAATTATTACGTCTGGGCTGATCCCAAAATGGAAAATGGAATCAGAAATCCACCTAATAACTGGGTAATTGAAAAATTAGCTCTATAAAAAAGTAGAATAAATTTCTGCGTTTTTCAGCTTGTTTCTATTTGTTGTTGTTGTTAATTTTCAGTTGAGTGTCTATGGCGAATCTGCTTGGGAATGGAACGAAGTCAGAGGTCAATACTATCTTCACCAGTTCAACAAGACGCAACCTGAATTAAACTACAACAATTCTGCAGTTGTTGAAGAATTTGGGGTACGGATGTTAATATTTTAAGATATTTAAAATTAATAGAACAACATTTTTAAAAAAACAAGGAATAATAATTTATATTAATATAAAATAATTACATTACAGGACATTCTTACTCACTGGTTGGGATTAGGCGTTAAAGGATTTAGACTCGAGAACACACGGTTCTTGACTGAAGATCCTCAACTGCAAAATGAAATGACGTCTTCCAATGGTGTTCCTGGCTCATACGAATCTTTAAATCATGTTAGAACTAGAGATCGTGTTGAAAACGAAGTAATATTAAGACAATGGCGCAACATCGTTCGCAATATTACGAAAGGAGAAGGGTAAATATCAAACGATTCAAGTGCTTTTAAATTTGGTAGTTTTTAATTCCCTCAAAATTAAAATAATGTTACAATAATGAATTTGTTTCCATTCTCCAGATTATTTGCTTTGAGCGATGAAATCGGTGCTGACATCCTAGCAGTCTACAACAAAGACGACAAAAAGGGAGGGCCGCTGATAGATCTTTCTCAAAGTTCTTTGTTCTTGGCCAATGCCGATGCTGAAATATCGGCAGAAACTCTCAACAAGAGCATTTCTCAAAATATTATAATTAACGAATGGCCAGCCTGGGATGTAAGTATTTTGATATTTGAAAACCTGAAATTAAAGGATACATAGAGATTATACTTTTAAATGTTTTAAAAAGTTGTTCTGCAATTTTTATTATTTAATATTTATGAAGTATGACAAACTTATTTGAGTCTGATATTATAATGAAACTCATATTTTCAGCTCAATGGAAAAAGACTTCCTTTGAGGTCTCGTGTTGCATCAGAGGTCGCAGATAGTTTAACGTTGATGACCTTGCTTTTGCCTGGAACGCCAATAGTTAAATACAGCGACGCCACTTCAGCCAAGACAGCGTTCGCTGAAGTTAGCAAGAAACGTAGTGCTCCTGCATTTTTGTATGGTGATA
Organism: Synergus magnus; assembly: GCA_032275165.1. Taxonomy (NCBI): domain Eukaryota; kingdom Metazoa; phylum Arthropoda; class Insecta; order Hymenoptera; family Cynipidae; genus Synergus; species Synergus magnus. Next base: position 4,485,056 of record JAUESH010000036.1, read on the forward strand.
TAAAAACTCATATCATCAACAATACTCAAGTTTTCGCTTATACGAGGTAAGTTCTCGTATATTGGTTTTAAAAATTATAAATTGGGGTCTTCGTAGATTTAATTTAAGAATAAGCTTGCTAACCTTTGCTTTTATTTAATAATGCGCCTGAAATATGAATGGAAGAGATTTAGATTCAATGTAGAATTAGAATGAAGTCAATTTAAATCTTGATTGATTGCAGTCTTATACGAACGATTGAATGTCATATTCATAGTATATAACAGGGCAATAACTATAATTGCGGTATGATTGTATTCTAACACACTAACCAAAGATTAATTTATCTTTTTTCATGCTTACTCGTCTCTACAGACATTGGTGAGTTTTATACTAACAGACATTGGTAAAATAAACTTATTAGACTGAATTAGACTTTAGTAATAAAAAATCCAATAAATAAAATTGAAAATCATCGGTATTGAATTACATATATGTTGATTCTTGCATGTGTCTTTTTAATCAGCAACATTTTTTATGTTGTACAATTCTTCTAAAACTATAAAATTAACATTTTCAGGCTAAAAAGTGGAAATCCTGGCTTTTTGGTGGCCTACAACAGTGGAAATAATTCCACCATAATCGACTTTACGTCGGTTCCTCACATGGCGAAAGAAATCACTGTGGTTGCGTACAGTCCAAACTATGCCGTGGGTGGAGTAGATACCACGTAAGTATTTAATTTTATTTGCAATTCCAGGCCTACATTTCTGATGTATTCTTTATTTCTCATTATGCAATGAAAAATCATATTGAATAACAATTAATATTTTGTTTTCTTTTTTATTACAGAACAACAAAACTGAACTCTAATAAAGTTCCCATGGCTCCTAAAAGCACTCTCATCGTGTCTTTCGTACCAGAGACAAAATAAAAAGCCATAAACAGAGGCGTAGCCTTAAAAAAGGCTCATCATGTATTTATTGCATTTATCTTTGTGTGATGGTGTTTTATCACATTGTTAATTGCTCTCGTATATACAGTAATTAAAGAGCATTGCAAGATTATTTATGGTCTTTTTCTTTGTAAAAAATTGTACAATGAATTTCTTCCCAAGTCCTTAAAATAAAGTCCACACCACATAATTTACAAACCCAGTAACTAATTACTGACCTAGTTAAATGTGAATAAATCTGAATTGTACAATACGAAACTTTTATTAACAAATATAACATAGTATTTACATGTGTACAATTTATACAACGAACTGAACTTTTATCCGTAAATTCAAGTTCTTTTCATTCCTCCTGGAGCTTGTGAGGATCCGTAAACCTCGCTGTAAGAATGTAAAATAAAGCTGGCAATGGAACCAGCACAAGCATCGCTGGATGAAGTGTAAGTCCGTGAAGAGTCGCTGCTGCCATTACACCATATCCGTGTAAAAGCCAATGACCCAAAATCACAATTATGTTTTTAACGTCCGAAATCGAACTTAGGATTAACGATTTCATTGTCTGCAAATAAACGTAAATTAATATTTTTATCTACAATAGAGGCAAAAAATCTCAAGTAATCAGAAATAATTTTAAATATTGAAGATTATATATACCTGGTTTAGCTTGAACGCGAAATGCGCTGCGTTGGAAAGGACAGACAAGACAATTGTGATGTAAGGGAATGAGTGATCTGCAAAGGTAGTAGTTTTTGTTTAATTAAGATTATAATAATAATAATATAAGTAATAATTGATTAAAAACGAGATTCGATACAAATTGTAATAATTCAGTAAACTCTAAAATTATATACTTTAAGCTCATTTGTATATTTTTATGAAAAACGTTGGAAGTAAAAGAAATGCAATGAAAAATTCGTTGCCTTTTCCTGGTGAAATTTTCATTTAGAAAATGGAAATACTAACATATCAGTCCACCTCCCACTGCATGGAATAAGGCTAAGATTGGGAAGAAATACAATGCAGCATAGATGGAAAACTTTCCATGTTTGGGAAGGAATTTTCTCACTAACAGCGGTCGTATTAAAAGCATTATCAAAATTCCAAACGCATAAAATACGAACACCATGGTGTATCTGAAATAAGAAAAATGATGGTTAATAATAAAGAAATTTGTTATATTTTCACTAGCTTCTGAAATTATCTATAATTACAATGGATAAACTGCTTCCTGCGTGCAGTGAAGAGTCCTTTCATAATTTGGAGTTGGATTGTGCAGGAGAGTATACCAATCCGATAATTTCTGAGCCCTGCAGGACCTGACATTAAAAGATCCCACTGGCTCCATTAATTGTAAGGTAATAATCGAGGCAGCAACAATTTCAATAATCGCCGAACAATGCAGTACGATTACTTCCTTGGGGATGTTGCGTCTCATTGCAACATTGTCAATACAAAACCAGTGCAGGACAAGGGGGAAAACGGCTATGAACCCCAGGTAGAGCCAATCGTAAAACACTGGGATATCGTCACAAGGAACACAAGCTGAGGAAGAATTTGCCCTGAATCCTCGTGGGCACGCACCACAATCACTCCAATTTCCATCAGGAAATAATTCGCGACCACAATACATACCAGGACATCTCATTAAAACACTCATTTTTTAAACATAAAACGTTTCTACATAAATGAAAAACAATTATTTTCAAATATAAAGAGGCCTTTTTAAATCTTATTGAAATTATTATTTACAAATAGTGTAAAATAGAAATCTTTATAGCAGTCATTATGTTGTTTTCTTTTTAAATGAAGCTTAATTCGTTATTTTAAATATTGTATTACTTCACCCAGTCTTTTGGAAAGTAGAGATTTATTAATATATGGATTCATAGTCCTGAAGGGTATTTACGTAAAAGTTTTCTAAAGCTGCTGAATTTGGAAAGTTTTAAGTCCTTCGAATGATGTTCATGTTGAAGACATAGGTTAGGTTCTCTCTGAGGTGCCATTTCAAAGAGTTCTGGATTTTTATAGGATGGCCTTTCACTTTAATGATTCTTGCGAACACTTAGAGTCATAAGGAAGGAAAGTATGTTGTTTTTTTGGCTTAATTTCAAATAATTTCGTTAATGTTTGATCATTTTAATTGATTTTGACGATTTTGACGTTTGACACACATAACCATGGAGAATAACATTTAATAGACTTGCACTTGATCAGTGGTGTGGTGTCAAAGTCGGCTGCCTGCGCGCGCAGCGCGTGTTGACTTCTGTCATTGGCTGTAATCTGGCGCGCAATTCAAAATCGAATTAAATTAATTCGATTTTAAATCGCGCGCCAAATTTTTTATAGTACAAACTGAATTTGGTCGAATTTCGATTTATAACCATTTATAAACAGTGACAGTTCGTTTTCAATTTTTACGGTAACCCCCATGTCTAAAAAAAATCAAATTATGGCTATTAGAGATAAAAGTATACATCAGTTAAAATGTGCCACCTTGGACAATAAGAAACTCTTATACATTAAATCCCAAAATGGATTTTAATGGAACTTTTTGCAACATTTGTTGCAGGATGGGGTGGTGGTATTAAAAAAAAACTTTTAAATTTAAATACTTTTTATCTTTCAAGATCACGAATTAAAATTTAATAATTAAATTTTGCAGGTATTCTTGGCCTTCTTGTAGGTCATCCAATGGATACAATCAAAACTAAACAACAAATGAGTTTGACTCGATCATTAACTGCAAGAGAAGTTATAAAAATGATTATAAAAGAAGATGGAGTAAGTTTATTTCTTTAAAGATATATTCTATACAATAAAATCATAAATTTTACATTGGAGAAAAAAAGAATTTATTATATTTAAAATTCTAAAATATTACAGTTAAGAGGTCTTTACAAGGGAATGCTTTTTCCGCTTTTATCTTCTGGTACATTAAATGCAGTATTTTTTGGGGTCTACGCAATTTCTTTAAGTTCTCTACAATCTTCACGGGGTAACAACCCAACTCACGTCCTTCCCACAAATTCAGGATATTATTATGACAATTTTATAGCTGGATCTATTGCAGGACTTGCTCAGGCCTTTATTTCTTGTCCCAGTGAACTCGTCAAAATCAGAATGCAAATTGGCAAAGGTATCCATTATATCTATTTAATCTGAAAATTAAATAATTGTTAAATTACAAGATTTAAAAATTTTAAATTAAATTAAATTCCTAGTTTTAATCACTAAATTTTAACTTTAATAACTACATTTTTTCAAAAGGTATATACAAAAACAAGTTTGATCCGACTAAAATGGTTCAAATAAAAAAACTTAGCACATATTATACAACCAAGGACGTATATAAAAAATATGGAATTCATGGCCTCTTTATAGGATGTATACCGACACTTTACAGGTTAAAAAAATTTTTAATTTTTGTAATATTGATTTTAAGGGCATGTGATATTTTACCATAAGAGCAATTTAGTTTCCCCAACTTTATGCTCACAACAATAATTTTTTTTTCCTAAAACTAGGCCATTTACCTCTGTCTGTATGAAACAGAGGTAAATGGCTTAGTTTTAGGAAAAAATATTTATTATTGCGAGCCTAAAGTTGGAGAAACCTAAAACTCTTTAAAGGAAAAGATACAAAATAAAAAATCCTTTAAATTTAAAACAGGGATATCATTTCGAACGGAATTTACATCGTGACCTATCAGTACTTCCGCTATAATTTACGCGGTCAGCTAGATTTAAATCCAGGAACTCTTGAAATTCTTGTAGCTGGTGGCATCGCTGGTTAATTTTCTTTCATTCTAAATTAAAATTAAATTTAAAGTTTTAAATTAAGAAAATACACCGTCCATTATTTAGGTGCTTTATCCTGGCTTCCAGTGATTCCCTTCGACACTGTCAAATCTAGAATTCAAGCCGATGATTTCAAAAATCGAAAATATAAAGGAATGCTGGATTGTGGAGTACACTTATATAAAAAAGAAGGTCTTCATGGTTTTTTTAAAGGTTCCATCATGATTACTTTGCGTTCTATCCCTGTGAATGCCGCTATTTTTTATGGCTATCATACAATTTTGTGGCTTTTGGTTCCCAATGTTCATTATTAGTGTCCAACAAATTTTAAATGTTCGCTCTTGAATTGATAAAAAAAATTTGTTAAAAATTTAAAAGTCCCCAGTCTGAATAAATTTCCGGTCAAATCCCAGTTTTGTAATCAAGTGTTAACTCTGGAGAACGAGAAAAGCAACAATTAATCTTACATCAATTTTGTGAAGAGAACTGGCCCGTGGTCAAATTCCACTGTATTTATTAATCCTTTGTACAGCGAGCTCTGCAAGTGGAGAGTAACCATTTGTTACAACAGTAAAAACTAATGGTAGATGATAAAAATATATAATAATAATTATTATAATAATAGTAAAACAATCGTTCCTTCCGAATATAATAATCCTATTCTTAGATTTGTACGCGAGTAAGCAATATTTAATATTTATATATCAAGGAAAATCACAGAGTGAAAATAAATTCAACATTCACGTGTTATATAAAATGTCTATTTAATTTGTCACATCAGCGACGATCTCTAATGTAGTTTCATGATGTGACCTGACGCAGCTACTACAATTTTTGTATTTAAAAAAAAAAAAAAAAAAAAAGAAAAAATCTAAGAACACAGGGTGAAAGATATTATGGGGATTAGGTTTTCGGCAATCGAGACGGATGACGTTCCTAGGTCGCTAGAGTTAAATATGATTTTCACTTTTATTCTCTTTGCTTCGCATAGGTCAACGAAGAGTCTGAGCAAGAAACTTTTCGTTCAATCTATAACTGTTAACGTTACTTTTTTGTTATCATAGTTGCTATTGTTATGCATCGGTAAGAAAGTTTTTTTTCTCTTCTAAAAACAAGTCCACTTTCACTCACATCCTCTGCGGTAGCTGAAAGGAGCACAGCTCCGAATAAATCTTACGCGCTGGGTCTCTATCATTTATTGTATGTATATTTATATAAGCAACCATGAATATTTTGGTACAATTGAATTCTTTTATTTTATTTTTTAATATTTGTCCCTCTCGCCTCTTTATTTATTCTCCTCTTTTTTTTATTATTTTCAGTTAAAAAACAACATATATCTTCTTCATGCTCTCCTCATGGCGGATTCGACCTATTCGTTAAATGTTATTTGTAATTTTCTTTGTTTTTTTTTGTTCGCGTGTCTTCGCGCACGATTGTGATTCTTCTTCCTAGAAAAAAGTGTTCTTGTCGAGCTGCAGGCATGCAGTCAGTATAGCGTTAGTATCGTCGATAGTGCATGCGTCCGCACTAATAAACTTGCGTTTCGATTTCGACGACAGTTTTTTGTCGTTCGTCTAAAACCTACGACTTCTTCACGTCCTCGGTATTACTATATTGTATTTATACTATATTATATATATATATATATTTATATATATATACAGATCGTCATCGCAGGTGTCCCGTGAAAAAGAGTTTTTCCCAGAATATCTAGAAGAACGAGCTGTATATTCATATTTATATATATATACTTTTTATATATATAAATATGATGTATTTGTATATTTACCTATTTTATTATGTTTTGTTATATTTATCATTATCGTTATTAATATGAATATATGGTACATTTCAAACAACGCCCCTGCCGGCCGTCGAAGGTGAGGAACGGAGCGGGAAACTCCCGATTATTCTTAAAAGCACGTTTATTATTTAAAAGTGCTTGCAGGAAGTTGGGAGTTAAATGTCATATGTTTTTGAGTCCTTTTCCGCCCTGATCGTCTCCTCCAACTGCACACAGCAAACCTTAATTAAAGAAGGGACTAACATCCTCGTATTATGTGCTGACACTGAGTACACCATGCAACTTAAATCATTGCCGTCGAAAAGAGAGTAAAAATGAATATACACAATACAATCGTCGTTAGAAATCATCAAAAAACGTGGCGTTAATGAGTAAAATCCAGATCTGGGTTTATACTTTAGTTTTTCCTTTTTCTTGTCTTGGTCTTGTTATACTTTTGCTTTATAATTTCTTCTTCCACTGGAGCGCTCGAGATTGCTTTGCCCAGCTAGTTGTGGATGAAACCAACCAAGGAATTTGTATTACGTCAAGACAACCTTCATGAGATGATTCTGGTTCTCTTCTAACAACGATAATTTTCTCGACGTAAACTAAGATCTAACGATTGGGTGGCTTGGTTGTGATCTCTCGGCTGCAAAATAAATTTTTCAAGTTAGGGTAAAAAAAGGAAACTTGAAACATTAAAAATAAAATAAAGCTTTAACAAATAATTAAAAAATCTTACATACTCGCTCAGGGTCGAGCTCGTGTCGCAGGTGTAGTTGAGGTAGGAACTTGAGTATTTGGTGCTGCCGTGAGAGCTCCACGTCGTTCAAGTTCCAGTTCATTCAATTTTTTCCAAAGCTCGTCTCTCTCTTTTTCCCTTTTCTTCTCTCTGTAAACATAAAAAATTGTTTTAGATTTTCTTTTAATTAAAAGCTTAATAACTGCTCTAGTGGCCACGTTCTGGTTTATAAAAGTCACATCGGAAAAATTACATATTAAGTAAAACATATTTAAAACTTTTTAAATATCACATCTTCTGAAATACACAAATATTCAAAATTAAAATTTTTATTTAAAAAAGAAAATTTTGATTCTAAGCTTTTTGTAGATTTAAATTTCGTTATTGCGAATGACACATTTATCAGTCTGGATTTTCATTCAGGAAGCTGAAGCAGTTAAAAAAAACAGCAAGGTTGGCAAATGAATGAATGAATACGAAATCTATACAGAAACATTTACATCTAAAATAGATCTTGAAAGGCCGCCAAGGAAATTGGAAAATGTTCAGAAATATAGTGAAATTCATTAGAAGCTAATTTTGCAGAAATCTAGACCCAATTCTGTTTAATATTGATTTATTATTTTCCATCCCTACTTTTTGCTTAATTCTAATTTTAACCAAACAAATTGGAACTCAAGATAATCTGTTTTACTTCCTTGACTTCAAAATAACGTTTTGCAGGAATAGAGTGAATATATTAATCTATTGTTTTTAAATCAAGCATTGGCCTTCCACAAATTTTTAAGGCAAAATCTCTTTTTTGTATTAAATTATCTAGAGCATATCAAAAATAGTGTTTATAAATAGTAGGTTTTGTTTCTTTATATTAATTATTAAACTGGGACAAAAATACTAGAGCTTATATTTATATTAATTCTATTTCTATAAAATAAATAACTTACTTTTGTCTCTCAGACTTATAGCTGGCAGTAAGTTCGTCGAAGAGCTTGCTGTTCATTTCCATGAAAGTTTTGAGAACGTTGTAAACGAGGGCCACGATCGTTTGGTTCCAATGCTCTTTACTTATTCTATACAGTGCCGGGAACATGATTCCCATAATTACGTGATTGTTTTCCTCGATCAGTGACATAATGTATTCGTTATTCCACAAGTACAATGCTCTCTCAGCAACCTATAAACGTGTGAAATTATGTATTTCATTCCATGAAAGGTATTTGAATTTATTCATCTAATCATTTATAAAAATATCCGATTTTAGGAGCTTTCAAATTAAAAATGTTAAAATACCTGAAAATGCGGCGACGAAACGCAGCGCGCGATTTGCCTGAACAAAGGCTCCTGTATTTTAACAAATTGGCTAGGTTCTATGACGTCGAGTATCTCCTCTATTTCTCCCAGGAACATGACTTCTTTCTGGCTGCACGTTTTAGGCCAGAATTTAAGGAGACCCCGTACAACTGGTTCCGTTAAAGTAGCGTCTTTTTCCAAGAACTGCACCACGCAATACGCCAACTGCGCATGGTAGAGCGAAAGACACTTTACCTTGTGCAGTGGTAAGAGCACCTGAAAAAAAATATAATATTTAATAGCCCTATTTTCAATTTACAGTTCAGTCACACCTTCCATAATCCATTATCAAAATAATTAATAATTAATAATAATTCTAATTCGTAATACCTTGACTAAGAACTGTTTATGTTCTACTTTCAACGGGAGAGCGAATCCATTGATAATGCTACCGAGAATTTCTAAAAGTTCGCCCACTCCATTAAAATGTTCCGTTTCGTACACAAACCTGTAAGAAAAAAAAATCTTCAACTAGTCAAATTGCATAATCTTCGAACTTAAAAGCGTTTTTAAGTATCAAATGTAGAATAATACAAAAATTTAGAATATAAATCAAAAAGCTTTCAAGATTGGAAAGCACCCAAGTTAAATATTTTTCGCAAATAGAAATTATGAAACATTTTGATCAAAACTGAACTTATTTATTTATCCATGCCATTTATTTAAGTAAAATATTTTGGGAGAGCTTAAAATGAAGGAAGATGAAATTAAATTAATTTAAACTCACCTCAGGAAGATGTTATTTATCTGTTTGCGTATAAAGGCTCGAAGGCCGAGGAACTTTCCGTAAATACGATGTAAAACTGTCTTTAAGAAATCTCTTTCTCTAGGGTCTTCCGAGTCGAACAGGTCCAATAACTGGAAAAAATTGAAATTATTCCCGTATTTTTAATAAAACTTCAGTGAAGAATTTTCGTAAGAAAAGATTGGACAAATTTATTTACCTGTAAAACAAATTTTTGGTCGATAACTTTTTTCCCAACTGTAGGTTGGAAGTCTGAGGACTCGAGAAAGCGAAGAAAGAATTCGTAAACCAATTGAAGGTGGGGCCAGCTCGCTTCCATTGTTGGGTCATCTTCTTCAGGATCGAAGTCTGGGTTTTCACTAGGTGGCAACGTGCGGAATAGGTTTGCCGAAATCTGAAAATAAAAATAACGGTCAACTATTAGATTCGAAAAATTAAATTTAATTTAACTATGAGATTAAAAAGATCTTTCAAAATCATGAAATTAACTTTAAAAACACGAGACTTTAACACGTAGTACAATATATAGATTGGTGCCATGTTTAGAAATATTTTCGCAACAAAATATCCTTGTACTCTTTCACAAACAAATTTTACTCGTATGAAATTTTCCAGAAAGAATGTACGTAAGCAGATTAAGGAGTTTACTTTTTATGTAAGAGATATTATCTTTCAGGAACTCGTGCAGTGCATTTATTCAAAATATATCATTTCTAGTCAGGCGAATAATACTTAATAACAAATGAAACAAAATTTGGAAATTAATTAAGGGAGTTGGGCTCAAGTTCTAGACTGCAAATTCGACCTTTTCAGTCTACTTATTAAATATTATAATTAGATATTGTTTCCTCTATGGTGGTACAGTGCCCTGCATAAATGCCTTCCCCTGTGAAGTTAGGTGATAATTTGATTCCGCATTGAAAAACGTATAAT
>JAUESH010000036.1:4519501-4531574 GCA_032275165.1 Synergus magnus
AAGAAATTTGAAGGAATTTCGTAGAATTTTAAGAAATTCTAAGGGATTTCATGAAATTTTAAGGGATTTTAAAGGTTTTCATGGAATTCTAAGAAATTTTAAGGCATTTCTGGGTATTTCAAGGAATTTTAAGAAATTCCGATGGATTTCGCGATATTTTAATGGATTTCAAGACGCTTATATTAATTGTAGAGATTTTTACGAATTTTAAGTGCTTTTAAAGTTTTTCGCCGAATTTTAAAGGATTTTAAGAGATTTTCATATTTTTGAGAAAAAATCGGAGTCTAAATAGGTTTAAAAACTCTAAAATGACCTTTTCTTTTAAAAAAGTAACTTATAGTGACTGTTTCTTAAAAAAGTGACTAAAAAGTGACTTGGAAGAAAAAAGTGACTAAAAGTGACTCTGTGGCAGCCCTGTCTATACTAAAACTGTTTCTAGTTTAAAATACTATCAATACAAAAATTCGTTCATTTGAACGTTCAGAACTTTTCAGTCGTGTTGTAAGAAGCTTTAGTGCGGATTGACAATGGTATGCGGTAAATGTCATGATATCGTTAAATCGAGGGTGATAATACTCTGGCTTCGACAGATACTGTCGCTACGCGGATTTATACGAATTGACTGTTACGCTCGCCGTTACCTTATAAAAGACTAATATTGAAATCGTGTTTTTGACAAAATAAGCACCGAAACCAAATGAAAAATGAGGTCCAATCTTTATAAAAAGAGAAATTATGAAATCTAAAGATATTTCTGCCTTAAAATAAAGTTTCAAGCACTTATGGACCTTTTTTTTAGCAAGCAGGAAAGTCGATGAATTTATTTATAATAAACCTTAGAATTTGAGCGAAAGGGATTATAATAAATATTTCCGAATAGTTTCGATTAAACTGATCGGGGCAAAGGTAATTATTGATTTTGATGAGGATTTTGCGCTATTTGCAAACGCACGTGCATAAAAGCCACGTGCGTATTCAGTGCATAGCATTGCGGATAGAGTGCGCCGTCTACTAGGGTGCCGGTTTATTGGCAGAGGTGAACGACACTGTCCATCGCAAGGTGGACTTTATCGCAATCATGTAACCTCTCGTTGTTCTGAATCGTTTCGTCTATCTAACTGGTCATCTCGAAAAGAAAATAAATTCATTTCAATTTCATGGAAAGCTGCTGACAAATTTCTGTTCGAAATGATTCAAGAAGTCTAAAAATTTCAGCACTTTTGAGTCTACATTTAATATTAATTATTATTTTCTGTATGTCATGCAGGTCGAAATACTTTATTTTTAAAGAAGAAGACAAAAAGCCCTCTTCAGAAATTTTTTTTATCAGAGAAAACTTTCATTCAAATTAAAAATATGTTTTTCCTTCAATTTGTTCGATCAGAAGAATTATTATTTAATTATTATTATTTCTAAGTTTTTCCAATACAGGGAAGTAGTATTTTTGAGAGATGAGAATGAAAATTAATTTTGGAATGAAATAATTAGATAGAATCGAAAAATGTGATAGAAAGAATCAGAGAATCTTTCGTCAGGCGATAAAATGAATTTATTCCCCAGTCTTCGATTGTCTTATCGGTCAAGGAAGCCCGACGTCCCTTTGCCAATTACACAAGAGTGGTTAGACAAACGAATTCGAAATCACGAAAAAGAAATTATTGCTGTGCGAGAAATGAATGAAATGAATTCCAGGAAAAATTATTCTTTCTCAAAGAAAAGAGTGGTTAGCTATTTTCATTTATTATTCTCTATTTAAAAAAAATTTATTAACTTCCTAGAAATTAATACTACATTTTTTTTATGTGAAATTTCAAAAGTGCGTTTTTCACTTCCGAAACATTAAAGCTTTGATGTGAAGAATAGAATGAACTTTGATGGTAGAATATGGAATATAATGGAATTAAAATTGAAATGAGGGTGGCTTCTGTCTGGCTTTTTTCAATGGACCGTTCGATCAAAATTAAGTGAAAAGTCTCATGGGTGCCAACCGAGCAAATTGACCGTTTTACAAGTTGACGTCAGGCAGGTGGGACACACAATCACACAGTTGAAGCGACGGGAATATACTCGCGAAGTTTTACGTAATAGGTAAATTTGATCCTAACAAAACTCAATAAAAAGTTCGACCGGTATGTAAAATGACCGCCGCGAGCCCAACAAGGCGATAAGTTTAATGATTTAAGTCAATTATTGAAATCGAGTTTATATTACGACCTCAGGTGCTATTCTCAAATGGATAGCGATCTAAACGTTTCAGCCACTTGAATTAAGATTCCTCATTTATCCCCTTAATTTTCTGCAAAATTCATTCAAAAAGATCTACATATTTTGTTTCTATTTAAAAAATTATTTCAGTAAAATCAATAATCAGAATTTGTTATTCTGATGCTTAATTATGAAGATCTGAATCATACTGTACATGTCGTACAATAATTTAAAAATGACAATATTGAATTTATCGTCTCGGGCTAATTGGATTAAATTTATTATGAAATCGGTCAGTATTAGGGTCATTGCGCACGAGTCTCTTCTCTTGAAAGAGGCCCTTGACTCGTGACATTAGGGAAAGCAAATAGCAACTTCCGGCGGAATCACTGCCAACTTCAGATTACCGGAGCAATATATCGTTTGACGTCACAGAAATACCTCTTTCACTCAATCCGCATATCTTAGCTACTTAAAATTATTATCACGCGTCTCGACTATGTTCCTTACGCAATAACCAAAAAAATATATATTTGACACAGTGCCACTTTAATTCCTAACTGATTATAAATTGAAGAGCCATAATATTTGCATTTAAGGCTTTCATTTATAAATTTGATTAGAGTAATTTTCAGCTGTCCATATATATATATATTTTCACCAGATAAAAATATCTTCCAAGAATTGATTAATTCATCTATAAAGAACTACATCGAAATTGATTTTCCTTGCAAGCACTAATTATTAATGTGGCAGGACTGACCTCTACTTACTTATTTTTTCAAGTAGATCAATATTTCTATTAAAGAATAAAAGCTTAAAGAAATTTGGAAAAAGAAGCTAGAATCTGAAAGAAAAATTTGAAAGAAAAACTGAAATCTTAAAGAAAATCTGAAGATAACCCAGTGCTTTCTGAAAGCACTAAATTCTCTGCTATGCAAGTCAAATTAATTCAAATTTGGAAACCTCAAACATTTCAATTTGCACATCCCCTACGTTTAAGTCCTCAAAGCTTGAATAGTTTAATACAATTTCACATTACATTTACGCAAAACAAATAAAGCTCGCAATTAAGAAGCCTTGACACTTTCGTTAATAATTGAAAAATATTCATTTAAACCTGCTGAAAAAGAAAAACAAAGAACTCAGAAAAAGTTTGTTAAAACGAATACGAAGAGAGATATTGATAAAATTCTCATTGCCACTCTAATTAAAAGGAAGATGTATGTCTACTGAAACATGAGAGTCAGAAAGTTGATTAATTGATAACTGCAATCACCCTTCTAGACTTGAGTTATTCTCACAAATTTCTGAAATTAGTGGATTCTGGAATTTCTGTATTTTTGAAAACTTAGGACGAGTCAAGTTTTCTTGTATTTACACTTTTTTATGAACAGTATTGATAAATGCAAAAAAATATGTTTATAAATTAGACAATGAATTCCTTCAGAAGACAAGACCTGTGCAACTGTTAAAATTTCGCAGAAACCACTAGAATATCTTGATCGTACTTTCGTTTGACCGTGCAATGAAACTCAACACGTGTTTTACTGAAATTACAAAAGAAATATGTACATACTAAAATATAAATATAAATCTCATTTAAAAACGAAATTCCAATAAAATAATTAGAGAGAATGGTTAACATACAAGAGTCATACAAATATGTTATTTTTACTTCTGTTGATCAATCATTATTTGAAGCATTCATTATTTAATTGCCAATTGTAGTGCAATAAGTTTTTCAAATTAAAAGCTATTTGTTTTAAGCGTCAATCGGTTTTAAAATTTTTGCAGTTTGAATTAAACAGAAATGTTTTCCAAATGTTCTTATTTCAAAAATCAAGTTTTTCAAATTTAGTACTTTAAAATGCAACTGTTTTCTAATTTCCGCAATTAAAAAATCGAATCTTTTTAAACCGGAATAATTTATATTCTTAGCTAAAATAACCTTTTACTGAATAGAAATTTTTTAAAGTGCTAAAAAGAATGAAATAAGCATATAGACAGAAATCGAAGAGGTTAAGTTCCACTCATACATGAAAAAAAATTCACCTGTCAGAATTATTCAGGTTAGGCTAGAAATCGATTAATAATCCGATGCCACTTTTTTCCCACTATTCACTAGCCTCATGTAGAACTCTAGAGAGGTTTATACAAAATTGAAAAGACGAGAAATAGAATCGTTTTCTCTTTCACTACCACTAAATTACACATCTAGCCAGACAGGCCAAATTCAATAGGCATTTCCGGTGATATAGAGATAAAAAACTAACCTTTGAGCTGAGGTAGCTGTTGCAGCTCCACATCCTGAGAGTTCCTATACCGGGACGAACCCTGTGATTTTTTTGATTTTTTTTTCAGAGAACGCTTGGCAAATGGATCGATTCGATCCACAAAAGTCGCTGACGACATTCTGTTATCCTCAGAGGCACTGCTGGACAATCTTCTACCCAACCCTTCTTCCTCCAGCTTAATTCACTCACTTCCCAAACTCCTAAACTCCCCTCAATTCGCACATAGGAAACTGCATGCCCCGAAGACGACTTATCCAGAAAATATATCGAAAAATCTCTTCCCTGGCAAAAAGCCTCCTCACTCACTTCACTCACAAAAATTAACCTCACTCCCAACCACTGTACGTGGATGCTCCGGGTCGTAGGTGGCAAATTCGTCTCGAAGCCGGGTCACTCCACTACCGTTGAGACAAACCTCCTCTCCGTCGGGCTAAATCCGTATTCTAGGCTCCAAAGAAAGGCGTTGTCATACACGCACGCACGCACGCTCGCTCCGTCATTCGCGACTTCGGGATGCGTCGAATCCGAAAGAAAACTTAAGAAAAACGAAAACACAATATCCCGGAAGAAAAACCCGGAAAAATAAACCCTCGGATCTCCAGGAAGCCACACCAATTCACAATCCCCTCCCTTTCTTTCCAGTCCCCAATCCCCACGTCCCTCGTTTCTCGTCAACACGAGGAACTATTTCAACACTAAGGACCCACTATTATGTAACAAGGTCGATTTTCCCCAGGTCTTTCACTCTCAGGATTTCTTTTCCGGGGTTTTAAATCGCTCTCGGGGAAAATGGTAAATGGCTTGATAGTTTTCCCTTAGGAAGTGCTTTCCCCCTCTTCGAATTTTCTTTTCACTTGGTGTTTTTTCTCGGAAGTTGGACTTCCTGGTTTTTGGAATTTGGTGAAAGCACCGTTAGTGTCGAATAATTTGGCCTCGGGGCGCGAAATTCCGTCGAGACGAGAGTTTGATTCACGTCGCCGCCGCCACCGACATCACCACCACCACGAGCACCATCGAAAAACTACTTTTGTGTTGAGTACTTCACTCGATGGAGCAAGGCACCCTGGCCGGTTTTTCAAACTAGAGACGAGGATCACGTAGACTGAACGAGGAGCGTTCCACCGCGTTCCACATTTTCACAAAGGGCAGCAAACGGGTGAAAATTGAAAAATACTGAGGGTTCGAGGAAGAAATATCGAGTACCGTCGAAAACCCGTCAAGAGGTGCTGCCTTGTGGCTTGTGCCTGAAAATAGTGTTATACAGTGTTGCCATATGAGTTTCTCCAGTTCTCCCTAGATCCACTAGAATTTTCCCCTATAAAACTCCTAAGTCATTTTAAATACTCCTGAATTTACTCCTCAAATGTTTTCTCACGTTTTTTTATATTATTGTACTAATGGTATGTTGGGCAAATAAATAATAATACTGCAGAAAGAAACACACTTTTTAAATTGATTAATGAAGAGAGACAGACGATCAAGGCGCGAAATTTAAAGCTGCGCGTTATCCATTTTATCACATATATATATTGGTGCCATCCAATCGTAAGCTCGCCAGCAATTATTCTTGTCCAAAATCTCATTTTCCCTAAACTCATTTTGCCAATGGAATGCAATGAAATGAAATACTAATAAAATTCGGATGCATTTCCATAAAAATTTTATCAGAATTTTTGACTTCAGAATGATTTTTTTGAAATTTTTTTTGAAATTTTATTTCTTGGAAATTCCATGGTAATTATTTATAATTTTTTAGAATCTATTTGTTGGCAATGCTACAGACAAAAATGGACTCCATCGACATCCTAGACTACATATCTCAAATTCAAAACTATTCTTAATAAACCTGCTCGTTAATACATTTTGTAAAAATTGTTTAAAACTAAAAAAATTTTGAAGTGATTTTTAACCAAAAGTATGATTAAAAAACATAAAAATAAATCACAAAATATGACACATTTTTTCCTATTTCTGGCAAATTCCACGGACGGCGCTAGTAAGAAAATTTTGGGCAAATTCTTATTGGTGCTTTTCAATAGGGTGTCTTTTTACGGAGACCTGCTTTGAATTAATCAATAAATTAATTTTTCACGTGGAGTTAATTTCTTGGATTTCTTTTTGGTTTATGGCAAATCTGATTGGCCGAGAACCTAGATGCGAATTCGATGTGAAAATTAATTCAAAACAGTCCTCCGTGAAAAGGCAACCTAATGAAAAAAAATTTATTTTATTTCATGAGA
Source organism: Synergus magnus (assembly GCA_032275165.1). Classification (NCBI taxonomy): domain Eukaryota; kingdom Metazoa; phylum Arthropoda; class Insecta; order Hymenoptera; family Cynipidae; genus Synergus; species Synergus magnus. The sequence continues at coordinate 4,526,244 of JAUESH010000036.1, forward strand.
CTGTTTTTTACAGTTGTGAAAAATTTAATTTATACTATTAAAAGTAATAATTATTTTTTTAAATTACTTGAAATATAAATTCTCAACATTCTCGTGAGATTTTTAAATTATCGTAATATTCTCGGTTATATTACCCAAACTTAAATTCTCGATAATTTGGACGTAAATTACGTGCTCAACCCTGGTCGTATCATGCAACCGTGATAACCTTACACATGACAATTAAAGATATAAATAATAATTTCCATTTGACGCACTTTCGTGAACTCTAAACTAAATTATTAAATTCTATGAAATCGAGTAAAATGCAGAAGAGTTGCTTTCGATTAATTGCCCGCGAAACGACGTTGAACGCAAACTTATTGTTTTCAAAACTGCGTCACATTTGATTAAAACAATAGTTACATTATTATTTTTGTTTTTATATTATTAAAGCCTATTGTAGTCACAGTCAAGATGTTGTCACGTAAAAATAAAGATTTACGAACAATTAAGGAAGGTGTGGTTGGGAAATATGTCAAAAAGGAAACTCCACCCGAAATGCCTAGTGAGTACATCAAACATTTTACAATTATAGATTTAGATTTCAGGATTATACAACCATTTTTGTAGGTATACAATTGATTAACAACATATATGGAGCGATTGTGTAAATAATCATTAAAAAATTATTTATTATACTTTTAAATCTCTCACTCTAAAAACTCGAATCTTCATACTCCAAGATATTTTTAAAAAATGTGCCTTTCTTCCTTGAATTTTTGTTGTAAATTCGAATAACAAATACAATGAAAATTTAACTTTATTTACAGTCATCAATGTCTGGAGCACAGAACCAAGAGCGAGAAGACATAATAATCAGCAAACACTTTCTACTTCTATGGTAAACAAAGAAAATTTTTCTTTATTTTGCTTTCATTCATTCATTCATGGAGTTTAATAATATACGAATAATTTGGATACAGATGATGTCTCAGCAACCAAGTATGGTTCAAAAGTTTGGCAACACCAAGACTACAATGAGTGCTGTAGGTTTAGGAAGTCACGAAGGAAAATACACTCCAAACAGTTCCGTCCCAGATTTAGCTCAAAGGTTCATTCAGTTTATTTTATTAATTTATCAACTGGAAAATAAATTGCAATCTTCTGAATTCGATGGTGAATGAACCTTATAAAATTATAAACTTCATTCTTGCGCGTGAGTTTGAGAATCGAATTAAAAGTCTGATTTAATTGTAATAAGAAATCCCTAATTTACATAATTTATCTAAATCTTATCCCACCAATAATAAAAGAATTGGTTTTTATTTAGATTTCAAAGTCTCTCCGTACATTCTGGATCGAGTGACGGAATGTCTTTACGAGCAGCAACGCCTTTATACCATCCAGGATTATCGCCAGCAATGTCCCACACATATGTTAATCAATACGCGGGTTCCGAATACCATTTGGACAGAGTTCAAACACCACAGATGCCTTATCTCCCTTTTGAGATTGATGCTGGATACGAAGACTTCAATCAACCGGCTTTACGACAAATCGCTGGGTATAATTTTTATTTAAAAAATTTTAATGCAGAACTTCAGTTAAATTCCAATTGAAACTAAAATCCAGCTATTCGTAATTTTCCCTCCATAGTGCGCAATAAATTAGAATTATAAAAATACACAAAATATTTTAGATACAGTAGAACGCATTCTGAGATGTCGAGTTCAAGGAGCGAACCGGCAGAGGAACTTCCTTTGCCCCTTGGATGGTCAATGGATTTTACTCTCCGAGGTAGAAAGTATTATATTGACCATAATACCAAAACGACTCATTGGTCCCATCCTCTAGAAAAAGAAGGTTTACCTACGGGTTGGGAAAGAATAGAATCACCTGAGTATGGAGTTTATTACGTAAAGTAAGTATATTTTCCAATATCTAGGAAGAGATCTTGTCAGGCGGTTTGAACAAAATTAAAAAAGATAGAAATTTCTATCTTTAATCTGGAATATTTTTCTCATTTTAAAAAATTTCCTTTTTTCAGTCACATTACGAGGCAAGCGCAATACGAACATCCGTGTTATTCTCACGAAATTCAAGCAATTCGTGTCGTTTCTCCACCACAACACACTCATTTCCATTCTCATAGCGTTTTAGTCCCAGCAAATCCATATCTCAATGAAGAAATACCTCTTTGGCTCCGCGTTTACAGTAAAGCTTCAGTGGCTTTAGACCGTAAACTTCGATGGGAATTATTTCGTTTACCAGAGCTCGATTCCTACAATGCTATGCTCACGAGACTTTATAAAAAGGAACTTGAGAATATCGTCATGAGATATGAAGCATATAGGTACTTGACTTTACCTTCAGATGTATTATAATGAATTGAAACAAAAAAGTGAAACCTAAAGATCACAAAATTCAAATTTAAATATTCTCAATAAAATTTTTTACTTCCAGATCCGCGCTGCTATGTGAAATGGAGCGAAGGCTAAAGGATTTGAATCCAGAAGAATCAAATAATTCAAATGCCGGAGCACTCGTCTTACGTCGATCATTGCCTTAGTAATTCTAGAAAAATGGAGAGAAATATGAAATCGGGATGAACCGAAGTCCCAAATTGTTGACTGACGGAGCGCCTCTGTGGAAAGAATAGAATAAACTTTAAATAGTAGAAACTTTGTTGTGGATTTGTCCAAGAGGCGCGGCATATTGAGAAGTTATTTTTTGTATGGTATTTTATTAAATAATGACCCTATTTACAGTAGTAGTATTTACCTATGTAAGACTGTAAGAAATGAAGACCAGGAACTATTAAATACTTTTACTCAATTCCTGTGTAATATTTTCACTCTCCAATTCTTGAGTTGGTTGAGAATCCAAATCCGTAACTTTTCTTCTTAATTCGTAACATTCTTTTGAATTTTTCTTAATTTCTCCAGTTGCCTCTAAGTCGTATTCGTCTATCTTTTGGAGTCCAGAATATCTAATTACATGAGCTTGATTTGCGCCTAATATTTCTGCGTATTTTTTTACTGAAAGATAGAAAAAACGAATTGATTTAAAAGGTTTCCAAAATACAGTCGGAGTTGGACCTGTACTATTTGACATTTTATGGGGGAGTTGTCAAATGATGTAGGTTGCTCGGAGGGGAAATTGAAGTTGTTCAGTAGACATTTGCGTAGCAATAAGTAATGGCGATTTTTTTAAATCGATGAATTATTGCACACCGAAAATCATCAGCGCAAGTGTCAACAATTATTAGGGAGACTAGTGGTGGGGGTACCAGATGACGGGAATGTCAAATGGTACAGGTCCGACTGTAATGGTTTCCCTGATAAAAATGGATGTTTACTTTTTTGTGGGCCTTCTGGAATATTTTGTTTCCAAGTGAAATACAAACAAAGTGTGACAAAGTTCCACCCTAAAAATGCGTAGGTCACCGCTAAATTATTAACCGCTTTCTTCGCTCTGTGTTGCGGAACAGGCCTCATTCTCTTTTTGAGTATTGGTTTTAACCAGTTAAATCCAAACATTCTGAAACAGATATTTACGTTTTGTAAATTAGATTTAGAAAGTTTATCTTCAATTTAAATTGATTTACATATTGTGAAATTGAATTCAGATAAGATTTAATTTAAATAGTACTTGTAAAAGGGGCGAAAGATTTGCAAAAGCGTTCCAAATAGTAATCAATTTCTGCAAATATTTAAAAATAACATTTGGAACATTTTTCTAAAACTTACATTATACTTAACCTAAAATTTATTTCGGATAAGATATAAATAAACGTGCAGTAAACACAAACCCAGTAAATACAATAAACAAAAGCCAAGAAAATTTTTGTAACATAAATATGAGTATAAGATATGATTTCTACTAAATTATAAAGATTATAAATGTAAATGTTTAGGAACACAAGTCATTTTTCAATTGAACCCATTGAACCTAAACTGACTAGTACTGTGTACATACAAGTAAAAGTGTATATTTTTGTAAATATAAAGCGATATAAAGCATGAAAATAAAAAGTTACGATACCTTGAATTTTTATTTAACTAAAACTTATATCGAATAAAGCTTGAAAGCTTAAATTTATGATATTTATGTTAAAATTAAATTCACTACAAAATTTCACTTGCACTGCAATACCTAGCAGATAGCAGACGAATTTTGGAATATTTTCGTCGCTGATTGGTCAACCTTATCAGGGCTGTATCTATCTAGTGATATTTAAATTAATTAATTGGTAATATTAAATTAAATTAGTGTTGACCGTGTTGATTTCTTTAGATTTATGTTCAAACGTTCGTTACCTTTTGTAAAATAGGGATATCTCAAAATAATAAAAATTCTAAAAAATTACAAGTGTTTCAAAAAATCTGAGATGTTTTTTTTCTTTCTTTTCACAATTCATTTTCTACTTTGCAAAAAATTGTGATTGGCCGCACAACATTAATGCAGTTTCGCCAACCGAATAAAACTATAAAATCTCTAGTCTTGAAAAAATTTGATCTCAATTAAAAAATTATTTAAAATTGACACTTATTATTTCTATAAAGAATATTCTTAACAAATATTCATTAACAATATCTTGTTTTACTCATCTAATATTATTTTTTATCTACTTTTGTATTTACAAAAACAACTCCATTATCATTTCATAGTTTATAGGTTTATACAGAGATGATCTCTGGTTTATATTATGATTTTCCAAGAAATTGTTTAAAATATAAAAAATCGTTCACATGGTTCACATCCATGATATTAGAACAAATCTAAAATAATGTAAGTAATAAACACAATCTGAAAATTAACCTTCCCTATTAAAAAAAAAAAGACAATGCAATAATTAATAAAAAGGAATAAAAAATACAATAAATTTCGGGAGTTTCGATGGTTGGCAACACCGTAGCTCTTTCCACAATATGACTGTTCGCCGTAGACACAAACGTAAACGCTGCGTTTATGCATAGGTCGAGATGCGCGCGCATGTACTGCCAACTGTTGCGCAATTTCATGTTGTTCACGTTCCGCCCGTTCCGGTAGTTCAAAAGCAAAATGGCCGATTGTTATTTAACTTGTTTTGATTCTTCTAATTTTTTCCAAATAATAGCACCAGAATAGCACAACAAACGCTCGGACACTCGCGGGCACTAGAGAGATGTACATAACCTCACTTTATGAAAAAATTAGAAGAATCAAAACAAGTTAAATAACAATCGGCCATTTTGCTTTTGAACTATCGGAACGGGCGGAACGTGAACAACATGAAATTGCACAACAGTTGGCAGTACATGCGTGCGCATCTCGGCCTATGCATAAACGCAGCGTTTACGTTTGCGT
>JAUESH010000036.1:4531674-4569024 GCA_032275165.1 Synergus magnus
GATATGTCAAATGGCGCCACGCTGGAGAAAGTTGGAACTAACCAACTCGTGACACTAAGGGGGCGCCATTTTTTTTTAAGATGCACAGGGCTGATTTGAAGCATCTCGGCAAGAAAAGGTGGGACGAGAAAGAGAGGAGGGGGTTGAGCAATCGAATAAAAGGGAGAAGGAGGTGCAATTTCGCGCGTTGACCAGATTCTAAAATTCTCCACAACTCTCAAGGATTTTCTCATCGTCTAGGATCGCCGGACAGGTCAAAATTCAGCCACAGACTCCTTCCGTCCGAGTTTGACGAAATGTCCGTAATGGGAAAGGTAAGAAATTATTATAATCACAAAAATACAAGACTTGTCGCAGATTTCTGGCTGATCAACCCCTTGTCTCGCATGGCCCCACTCAGTGCCCTGCTCCTCTTTAATTATCAAATAATGAAATAGTATGTTTGCTTCATTCGCTTTCTAATTACCCTAATTACTATGCGGTATTTCGACGTCCCAGATAATTGTTTACGCCTTTCACCGAAAAATTCCACTAATGATTCCGGTTTTTTTGTGTCTTCGAAATACTTGAGATTCTTCTCGGCGCCGCGCCGTGGAGATATAAATTTTGGTGTATCGACTTTAGGGGTTCTAACACCCCAAATCGCCCTATGAATTTAGATCCTTAATTAACTTTTTATAAAATTTTTGACAATTTTTAAACGTTTTTTTGTGTTATTTTATATTTAAGGATTGCGGAGAAATTTTTGGAGGAGATTTGTAGTGTATTTTTGTTGAGATGGATTTTTAACCTAAAAATGTTGAGGAAGGAATGTGACGGACTGATGGATTTTATTTTCAAGGGGTAGTTTTTCTGTCAGAGTGTTACTCTGGTGTTACGTTTCATACGTTTGCCGGTATAAACACTCGATAATGGGTGTAGAGTGATTTAAGTTTTGTGGAATTAAATTATTTTTTCCATATTTCAATCAATATCATTTCACTGGAATCTCTGTAGAGAATAGAAAGTGTTAGATTGTGTAAATTTTTGCAGAAATTCAAGGCCTCTTCCATAAAAAAATTCCTCTTAAAAACCTGTTTATTTATATATTAAACTTATATTGGAAAAATATCAAATGCAATTTTTTTATAACTATTACAAAGAACTCCATACTTTATTTAAATTTTTAGATATTGTTATACAATTTTTGTAATTTATTTTTAAGGGTGTTGGATCCAAGTTCTAATCTTAAAATTCGATTTCTTCATTTTACTTGATAAATATTATAATTAAATATTTTTTCGTTTTGTATAACTACTCATTTTATAAATAGAATTAAGGTACAAACCCAAAAAAATCTGTAATCTTAAATACTTTTTGAGTAAAATGAAAAGATTGAATTTTTAGGTAAATTTTTAATTCCTCGTTATTATTGCGAACGTAAAGTTGTCGAAACTAAATTTGCTCTTATGGTAAAGAACATATGGCCTTAATAAAAAGTCAAAATACATTTAAGGAAAATTATTTGTTTAGCCGGTCCTCTACTCCTATTGGCGGAGTTCTTGTTCGTGGAGGGTGCGAATTGGTAATTATCTTAATTTCGTCTTTATTAAAAATGAATATATCCTCACTTACCTTAAATTATTTTATAAATTACCTTGTATTCTCTATTCTGACTAATCTTGCTTTTTCTTTTTACAGCATTGAATCTGAAAGAAATACCCTACGATATAAAACCCATAAGTTTAGTAAAGAGTGGTGGAGAACAACATAGCAACGAATTTCGAGAAATTAATCCTATGGAGCAGGTGCCTGCCCTTCACATCGACAATCACACTTTAATCGAATCTGTATGTATTCTTAAACACTTCAATTTTATTTTCAATTATTTCCGTATAATAAAAATGTAATTTTTTGGTATATTTTTCAGTTGAACATCCTCCAATATTTGGAAGAAACCAGACCGCATCGTCCTCTTATGCCAGCAGATCCAGTAAAAAGAGCGAGAGTTCGAGAAATCTGTGAAGTGATTGCGAGTGGAATTCAGCCCCTTCAAAATTTGGTGGTTTTAATTTACGTTGGGGAGGAACGAAAAAAGGAATGGGCACAACACTGGATCACTCGAGGCTTTACAGGTTTCTACTCAATCTTAATTCTCTTGGATTATATATTGTCTTGAATCTTATCAATATTTATTACCAATTCTTTTCAATCTTCCAGCCGTTGAAAAATTATTGTCATCCAGCGCAGGAAAATATTGCGTAGGCGACGAGATAACTTTAGCGGATTGCTGTTTGGTGCCACAAATTTTCAACGCCCGAAGGTTTCACGTAGATCTGAGACCTTTCCCTACAATTTTGCGGGTAGATCGTCATTTGGAAAATCATCCGGCTTTCACTGCCGCTCACCCCAATAACCAGCCTGACTGCCCACCAGAGGCGACCAAATAGCAAGCAAAACAGACCACGTTTTTTCTTTTCTAATTCCCAAAATTGGAATTAGAAGACTGAAAAGAGTGGTCCATTTTTTCGTGGCTCCTCGGCGATAAAAGGCTGTCACATTCACTTTTTAATTATCGAGTCTTCCATTAATTTAAAGAGAATTTTTAACCTTCGGATGCTTTGAGAAAAATATGTTTACTAGCTTCATCATCTGATTAACTCGACAAGGCTAATGAATATTAAATTAACCTTTTATCTCCGCAGAGCCGTGACTCGAGCTTTGAAGCGATTAGAAGGAATTAGAATACAATTTTAAAGACTACCATTTTTTAAAACGACACAAATCTCTTTTTTATACTAAAACTATTCCTCAATTGCTTTGGAGCTTGATTAGATTCTACAGATGTTGGCCTATTTTGTCTTTTATTCTTCGTTACTCGTTTTTTTGCGTTCATAGAAATCAAAATTTTTCAAAGACATTTTTTAGAGATACGGAATATTTTATAAAATTTATTATCAACCTATTACAAATAGGTTCTGTTGCCAGAAGTGGAGAGTTTACTTTTTATACTTGACGTTGGTATTATGAGTTCGTATTTAATTTTCAGTTAATTTTTTTACTACTTACTATGATAAATATTATTAAACAATGATAAATACGCAGACTTCAATAATTGTGAAATAACGAGATTTTTCCATCCAGAGAACGAAGAAGTGAAATGATATACGCTTGATGGATGACTCAAGTGCGAAATTAAGAGTTGCGCAATATCCAAGAAATGAAAAGTACAAAACTTTCTTTTCTATAACTCTCTCTACTCTTGGTACTGCTCGTTTCTGCCAAGCGATACTTCTTTGTCTCTGAAATTAAACTCACTAGGATTCTGAATTTTTAGCAATAGCGATGCGTGCATATTGTACACATTTATTTAGCAAACCTGGGTTTAAAAAAGGACCTCTACGAATAACGATTTGGTTCAAAATTCTTTGTATCAAAGTTTTTATGCAATATGAGATCTTTGATAATAAGAGTTTGATACTTACGCCTAAGATCGAGAAGAGCTTTCGTTTCAGAAATACTTACTGATAGCAAAGTTCTTCCACTTTTTTTTACATTTAATTGACGCACAGAAGCGTTTTATACATTCCTGAAAATCAAAATTGGGGTTCTAAAATTGCGATTGCAATATTTGGGAAAAGTAGCATGCGAGAATTATATCAACTGATTGAAATTTCAAACAATTGCTTTAATTTCAAAAATTTTTATGATTAATCGAAAATTTTTTAATTGGACCATTATAATTGCAATATATTTTGGAATATTGCAATTTATATGCAATTTTTTATAACACTACTTTCTTGTGATATTTTAAAAACTTATTTTGATAATCATATAAAAATACAATTTTAAAACCTTAAGAAATCTTAAAACGTGAAAATTGACTAGTGATATATCCGATGTAAAAAGTGTTAGATGTCTACACTCGGACTTAACGAAAATGTGAAAATGTGTTGTCCTAAATAAGCTGCTTATCGTTGTCGTCGAAATAATTGTCGATGAAATTAATCGGAGTGTCTACTGATACTAGGAACCCTGATTTGGAAGTTAAAAAAAGACTGATAACTGTGAATTTGGAAAATATTTTCTATACAGAAATTGGCTTTTGATATAAATTTGTCAATGGACAGTCACTTTTAGTTTTTTCATTTTAAAAACAGGGTTCAAAAACTGCCACATTTAAGTCAAATCTAAACTAAAGGGGCTGAAATTAACAGTTTGTTAATTAAAGCAATTCAAAATTTGAAATAGTTTCCATTTGACAAAATAAAAATATGCTTTAAACTTTATTCTAAACTAAGAATTATCAGTTTTTTATTTGTTGAATTCTTTACAACATCGATAAGCTCTGAACGACATTATTGAAAGATTGATCACAGTACATCGTTGAATTTTTTAAAATCAATTTGTGTTTTTAACATTCAGGGTTTGGCTGAAGTTCTCGAAACTCAATAAAATAGCTTTTATAAATTTTATTTTGAGTGATTTTTAATTGATTCTTTACAAGCTTCTCTGAATTCGAATTGGATTTTGAATTCCATTTCGAAAATTTCACATTTTGCAGATATTAAACCTTTTTTTTATTATTTTATAAATATTTTTAAACTGGTTTCTGTTTAATTTTTTCGATAATGTAATACAGAACGAGTGCGAATAGTGCTATTCGATTAGTATCAGAAAAATTGTTACTTCGAATTGCACTTGGTCCTAATGTAAGTAGACTATAGGTAGGTATATCTGGGTATTAGGCGTATTAAGAATAAGTGAGATTGTTAAATGAGCGGACGCGAGCCTGTGTAAAATAAATAATAGTAGGAATAATGTAAACCTAAACAAAACAGACAGTATGACTCATAGATATTTTATAAGTGAAGGTGATCATGTACGTTTATTGCTTATAGAGAACAATAAAATCTGTGTCATAGTATTTTTTCTTCTTGATTTTATTCAAATAAAATTACCCAGTAATTTCTAAAAAAAAATAAAAACATCAAAGTTTATTATTAATTTAATATTTAGAAATCCTTCCAATTTAAATACTCACCACAATTTCACAGACTGAAAATTGTAAATTACGTCTAAGAGTTGAATGTATGTATTATGTAAATGATTAAACAAATTTTTATGCAATTAAAAAAAAATATGAAAGAAAATCGTAAAGCGAAAAAAGTAATTTGTAGACTTACTTCTGGAAAGGGACACCATAAAATAAATTGTTTTATTAAAGAAAAAAAGTATATTTTTAAATTTAAACAATTAATAGAGAATAGAAATTCTTAAAGTATTTAATTAAAGTAGAAAGTCACCAACAATTTTCTGTATTTCTCTTCGCAAATATTTTTTATTTAAATAAATAAACAACAAATAAATAAAACAAAATTGATTATCTGACGCGTAGAATATTCCTCCACAGTTTGGTATAACATCAGATTCTTTATTTCAAACCCTCATTTTTTTATGAAAAAATACATTTAATTAAATATTGACTAGTCTTTCGCACAATTGTAAATAATCCAGATACCAATGAAATGCAAGAGAGATCGTATCCAGTATTCCTAATTTTTTTTAAAAAATTCGCATAGCCAGTTTTTATTAAATATTATATTAATAATGACACAAGGGCGAATCCTTGAAAGGTATTAATAAAAAATAATCTAATTTAAAATTGTCTAAACTACATAACTTTGTGCAGACGTGATGCGAACACTTACAATACATACGTTGAAACCACTTAATTTACGCTTAAGTCAAAATTTGTTCTATACATTATAGTTACAATTATTGTTAAAAATATCATTGAACTTTTGTTTAACTAACAGGTGACCTAATTTCATCAAAATTCGGGAAGGATTGGAAATTATGAGAGGGATTTTTTAATATATTCTTTTTATAACAAAAAAATACATTATTTTTATATCAACAAACATATCCTAATTTTTTTAATATCACACCTTCCAGCAATTTTGACAAAATCACATAAGCTCGTTTTCTTATAATTATTAGACACAATATTTTTTTTATTCATTTCTCTTTTCGAATCAACGTCGAGGATCAGAAAAGGGAAGAAAATAGTTTTGATTTTTATTAAATTAAGAGACATTTTTTTGCAAACATTTATGTAAATTACAATTTTCTTCCATTTCTATGTTTTTAGGGGATGGTTCAAAAATATAAATATATGAGAAATCTAATTTAAAGCTTGGACTTCAGAAAAAAATTGTATTTTAATAATACATACTTTCAGTCTAGAGAATTTAAAAAAATAGAGGTAGATTTGAAAAATCGATATGAATATTTCTGTCCTGTTCAAAACTTTGTGTGAATAAAGTTTCTATGCATTGAATATTTGAAAGAATTCAAAATTCGAATTGAGGAGCTTTCAAATCTCAGTTCATGTGGAAGAAGTGATTAATGATTACTTTGATTTATATCTGATTTTTTCCTAATTTCTACTTGAATTCTAAAAATTGAGCAATTATCCGGAACTTCAGGCATTTTAGATTCAAATTTGAAAGCCCCCAAAATTCGCATCTTCGTAAATTGCAAGTTTTTTGTATTGACGAGTTTGAAATTAAAAAAAAAATATTCAAAGATGAAAATATATGAATTAATTTAAAACATTTCAAAACTTTAGAATCTTTCGAATTGAATTTGATTTCTGGAAAGAATTCTCACAATTGAGCAATTTTCCAAAGATAAAACTTCAAAAATTTTAGACAATGATTTCAAGTTTATACAAAGAATTTTGTATCCTGTAGAAACTTCATTTTTCTTTCAGAAAAATTTAAACGAATGATGAATAGTTTTTACGAACACAGAACAGAAAAGAATTCGAACCATAAGAAATTTTTTAATCAAGGAAAGCAAAGGATTTTGGTCTAGCCAAATAAAATATAAAAATTTATTTTTAGTGTGTAGAAAAATATTGGTGTGGAAAAAAGTTTTGTCGCGATTGAACTTTCGAAAAGTCGAACAGTTTCGATGATTCAAACAATAAATTCTAAAACTCGAAAACTTTCAAGCACACCCTTAGAAGAAATGAACGATAAAAAAATATAAAAAAGCAATATAAAAATGTGCAATTGAATAATTTTACAAGGCTGAGAGTGATATAAAAATTTCTCTGGATGCAGATCTTGATGGAGCCAGACAAGAATAATGAAACCTGAAAATCTTAAAAATAGAAAAATGATACCTCCGAATGAAAGTCAATGCAAATGTATAGCGTCGAATGGAAAGATGGAATATAAAAAATGGACGGTGGCCGGGTCGTGAAATGAAGAACAACAGAATGTATTTAATGAGCGATTGTTTATTATGCTCTTATGATCACTTGTCATACAGGTAACGATGCTTCTCATGAATGAAAATAGTTAATATATTATGTTTATTTATATCATTATTTAACACTGAATGGAATAAACTGATGATGATAAAGAATAACAATTCGAGGATGCAAATAAATGTGGTTAAGAGTGTAGAATAATATTAGAGCTTTTTTCTTTCGTATTTTGCCATAATAATAATAATAATAATAATAATAATAATAATAATAATAATAATAATAATAGTAATCATAATAATCATATCTAATAATTACACTTTATACTCAATAACAATAATAAAGCATACACCGACGCGTTTCTGGAGTATGTATGCTTTTTTTTAGAGGATCAGGACTCTAAAAAATAAATTATATGTATATATATATAATATATATATTTATATATTTATATCGTTTTGAGATGCGCTGCTCCGATAAAATGGAAAACTCTTCTATATATAACTTTTTCTCTGCGAGTCACTATGTGATGCATATTACAGCGTCGATTTGCTATTGAAGCTCAAAAACTTTTTAAACTCTCGTATCTTAATCTTTTCTCAAGAAACTAGTTTTTCTTTTATTTTGCGAACTGCTCTCTTTGCATAATACTTGTCTCGCTTTGCTTTCTTTTCTGGAACGAGTCCTCTCAAATTTCCTTTTTTTACTTTAGAATCATAAATACTTTTTTTTTATTAATTTATTATACAAACTCACAAATATTATGCGCGATTACGAGTCCTTGCAATTTAAAAACCTTCCCCAGTGACTCTTAAAAATCATTATGGTAACATTTACTTTGTGCTTATTTCCTACCACTTGGAAGAAAAAAGTTTCTTCTTTTGTAACTTGATCATAAGAGTCTACGATACCGTTTCCTGAACATAAATTTTAATTTCAATTCATTTTTTTTATTTTCATATGTACCTCGAGATTCCAAATTCGATTAAGCGATTTTCTCCTGGTTGCTTTAATTAAAGGGCAAAAATAGATAATTAAAATTTGGAACCCCTCGGTTTTATGTTTGTAAAAGCTCTAGCCTGATGGACGCGCGAGTATTTTAGATAAAAAGGAAAATTAAAATAAAATGTTCTCATCGGTACTGCCTTGCATGAAAAACGTTAATAAACACGTGGATCAAAGAATGACTCAAAAGAGCAAATTCGCTTCTCAACGCGTTTATTATGCACACTGACATGAAAGTTTATGTACAAAAAAGTAACATTAAAAATAAATCATATATAAAAGTCAGTGTTATGCACAAAAAAATGATTAATGACGGTGACAATAGTCAGAAAAAGAAATACCGAGCGCGATTGAGAATTTTGGAAACGAGGCAGGACGCACGAAAACGGCTTCTTAAATTAGTTTATAGCCAAAGGAATGTATCGTACAATACTTGATCGTACTCAACCAGCGAATAAAGACTGCCTGGTTATTAATTATTTATCTGTTTCTGCAGCCTGCTGCTTACAATCTTGTGGAAGTTGCTTGCTTTTCGTTAATGCTCATCCTCCCAAAAAAGCATCCAATTTTTTTCATTTCCAAGCCTACGTATGTAAAATTAGGCTCGAGAAACAAAATTATGGTTCCTTTCAAGGATTTTCTTCCAGAGAAAATTTTTATCCTAAATTTGGTCCTTCGACCTCAAAATTTCAAGTGAAATGATTTACTATGTATTGACAATTTGCCTCAGAAATAAATTAGTTTAAAAAAATTCTCTGGATATTAGTTTAAAAAGACAGCAAGCAGATCACGAAAGAAAATATAAGAAAGCACAAATTCGCGCCGCGTCTTGTGTGTTGACTTGTCGAGAATTCACACCCAGGCATGAAATTCGACAATAATTACACAAGTGTGTGTATTTTGTCTAGTAAATAATGTGAGTGATAGAGGTACACGAGTGTTTAACTATGCCCTGTGTACATATGGTGCACACACATGACTTAGCGAATAAAACTACTTATACTCAACAAGGTACTTAATATTCTTCTCTATAATCTATTTCCCAAGAAGCGGCTGTTTTGCCGGACAGCCAACTCTGATTTCTTTTTTCATCTAGCTCAGTTATAACAACGATCTCATCATCATCATAATCATCGTCTCATCATCATCATCGCCGTCATCGTCGTCATTCAGATTTTTACATTCGATTATCCAAAATAACATGTACACCATATTAATAATCTAAATTCTAACTCTCACTTCTGACGAAATAACATTATTATATACGTACAACTTTTTTACAACCCTCTAACCGTTTTGTAACAAATGTCCCAATTACAAGAAGATAATGTCACGTCACATTACATCAGGTGGCTTCGATATTCAATTATTATTCAATGACTATTCACCGAGTTTGACACTAGTTCTCTGATATGAAAAATATTCCAGATATTCAAAATATTCTAGATATCTAGGATTTTATTTTGACCCTCGTGATTGTGATGGCTTTGCACTCGTGCGAGATTTTTTTATGTGAAATCTAAGAGGAAATAAATCTGGAATAGAATTCAATTCTTTCCACCTGATCATGACACAATGAATGATTTTTTTGGTGAACGAAAGACCTGAGCGCAAAATAAATTCAATTTAATTTTACGCTCGAGTCTTTGATAAAGCCAGATTACGAATTTCAGTCTAATAAACCTTTATTTGTTCCACATGAGTTTTCATATCCCCAAAGTTTCATCAGTTACCCTGGTTTAATTTATTTAGTCTAATATTCGCTTTGAACAAACGGTGATTGTCTCAAATGAAAGATTGATTAGGCTGAGAGAAATCTGAGTTTGGAATAAAGAGTGCGATATCGATGGGTCCTTAAAATGTATAAATTTTAATACAAGTTGTAAATATAAATATATACGCGGCGTCAGCGCACAACAATATAACAACTTTTCCCCTCCAATACAGAGCTTGTATGAAGTCGCTTATTTTCTGTGCAATTCGTGATTAAAATTGATTTTAGTTTTCGTTAACCCTTTCCACTAAATGCAACTTCCTTCGCTCTATTGTCAATCGATACAATATAACTATAATAATTCTTTGTGACCTCTTTTATACATTTCTATAATATATTATGTAGGATGATTTCAATATATTTTGTGAAATCGCGACATCTTTGTATGGAAGTTCCTCAACTAGTTCAACGTTTGATTATACGTTATATGTTACCGACTTCGACGTTTTCAAAAGAAGGGGTTCATAAAAAACAGTTTTTAGTACTAAATAATTTAATACTAAAGCACTTTAATATTTAAATAATCTAATATTCAAATAATTTAATATTAAAGTAATTTAATACTAAAACAATATAATATTAAAACAGTTTAGTATCCTGTCACTGTGATTCGAGGTATTTCGATTTAAAGCACCATTTTGACACTCGAACGCGAAAAAATCTGTCTTTTTAAGTCCGTATACAATCAATCGATATTTTTACATATTTTTTTCTTTTTTGATTCGATTTCAACAATAATTACTTAAAAGTCTCAAAATTCTTACCCTATTCCGAGAGATTTAAGAATCAAGTTCGCTGCTTCGCTCGTAGTGTCGTCAAAAAATGTTAAACGAGAACTAAAACACTAATCGATTATCAACATCGTTCCGGTTGGTGTCTCGATGTACAGGCGGTAAATAATAATTCTTCGAAATTTCGTCTTCTCGGAATTATCGAAATTCAGTTCATGGGAAAACGAAGAGTCCAGATCGCTGCAAATTAAAATTTTCTCTCTCGTAAAGTAATTCTGCTTAAAGTGGAGTCAAATATAATAAATGGAGTCAAAATTAGGATTGAAATTACAAATGCGGTCCAAGTGTCTAAAGTTAGTTTCAATTTTCTTTTAATTCGACCAATTTTTGGATGCAAAGACAAAGTTTAATTCTTCATTGCTGATTGTCAATCACAGTTAAATTCGACTTTGCTTCATCTCATTTTATTTTTGTAAATAAAAAGGGATTCAAGATTTTTAGTTACTTGAACGACATTTCAATTTCTTTGGGTTTTATTCCCTTTCATTTTAAGTCCCATTTTTTTGCATCTAGTCAAACGATCACTGAGCAGAGAACTTCATGGGACGAAGGATTTTTAATTGTCAATGAATCAGTGCTGGACATGGAATTTAAAAAAAAAAGGATTTGTTATTTGGAACTTAAACGTATTTTTAAACTTTCTATTTTAGTATATTTCTTATTTTGTATTTCTTAATTCAAAACTTCAAAATTCAGAGCAAAATTTAGAAGCGTTTAAATGTCAAGAATATGAATTAAGCACTATATTTTGAATTATCCTCAAACTAAAAAGTACACCCGAAATATCAAAAAAAAAAAAATAATAATAAATAAAAAATAAGACTACAGTTATTTGTAATTAAAATACTGCTTTAAAAACTGCCCAGCACCGCAATGAACGATAACGATAAAACCCCGTGCCCCGGATTAAAGTCAAGATGCGTGATAATAATTCCGAATTGGCTCCATCTCCACTTTCCCATAAACCGTGTTTCATTTCGGTTGAAAAATCGCCCGTACATCGTGGAGATAAAAAATAACGCATTACTGAGGACTCGGGTCAAACGTTAACAATAGCTAGGGCCGGTTTTCAGAGTATGGCACTAAAGCGATCGAATAGAACATTATATTTGCGATCCGTTCCTTATTCCCAGTTCATTCACTCGAAAAAGGTACTTCAATATTTTTTTTTTAGAAATTTTCTATCCTGGTAACGCGTCCCGTTACAACTCTATACAGATTCGATGGAGCCTATGCGTGAGTCGGATGATGGAGATGATGGAACATGAATCATGATGTAGCCTAGCACACACAGCCAAGTAATGCGACACGCGAGCCACAAAAAGTGGCTAAATATGTCAAATTCAATTATGTATCCTTATCACGACGGTAATTTCTTTTTTTTTTTGTCTTTACACACATTAGATTCGAGTTGAACCGATGCAATTCCTACAATTCCCTGATCCCTATCCTACGTCGCCACATGCGAGAGAATTATCGTTAGATATATTTAATATATATTATTATTATTATTTAACCACGCAGTAGATATATCTTAATTTTTTTTTTTTATTTGTAATGTAATTATATTGACTAACTCGTCGGACCTGCGATGATTGGTTAATACGAGATTAAAGAATCAATACTTGTCCCTTCAACAACTTGAACTATTTTCTCATCCACGTATTGCATTTCTGCATCTTTCACTGTAGTATCCATATCTATTTCATATATGAATCTTTTATTTAATATGCATCTATCATTTCATATGGAACTATCATTTTATTTGCATCTATATTGTATGCGTGAATCAGTTTGACACTCGCAATGTGTTCACGGATTAGAATTTGCTAGAATGATGAGAATTAATTCCATTCATGCAAACGACTTGTAGGTAGCATCGACCCTTTAAAAGAATGACGGAGTACAAAATAAAAAAAGGTCCTCCTTTGTTCGTTGGTTCTCAACAATGATTGAAGAATTCCGACAATTCTCGGAATTAAAAAAAAAATCTAAAATCCATCTTCAAACTCCTTTACTCTGAAATCTTGCCAACTTCGATATTTCAGTATTTTTTATATTATTTTATCTTGCTTTTATCTCAATTTTGCAAATCTCCTAAATATTAGAAATTGGGAATATTTCGGGCAAAAAGATTGAGATTAGGTGATTCTCTCTAGGTTATACTAGATTTAAGATTTACGATTCTTTGCAGGGGGAGTCCATTCCATCGGTCCTTGCCCAGCGCCGAGTTACTTTTCCTGCGCAAAACAAATGCTTGCATTCTTTCATTGGAAAATACAGACCATTCGTCAATTCCATCACAGCTGGCCTTAAAACTTAAAATTCATCAAACTCGCGCTTCTAAGGAATGTCTTCGATCGCGAATGACATTGCGATCGATATTTTCGTGCTACCTGCAAGTTGTTATGTTATGTACAATTATTATTATAAAAAGCGTTACCCTTCTCGACATGATTTCGCAACTAAGCTTCCCCTTTTACGTGTGATAAATTAGTAAGAGTTGAAAGGAGACGACAAAAGTGTTTCGAAAATTGATGCCCGAAAATAAATTCAAAGCCACAACCCTCGAATTTCAAAATACAATTCCAGCTCTCAGTTTGAAAACGAGACTTTCTTTTATCACTTTATTGTCCAACTTAGTGTCCCCGCCAAAAAATAGTAATCTTTGGAGGGTTATAGCTTCGAGGTATCCGAATGCCCATAATTCCAACGAATCCGAATCCCGAAGAGAAACTTGCGTATATAAATTCGACGCAGAATAATTTGTGATGCTCAAACATGATCGACGGAAGAATCTAGACTATTCGTAGTTTGTATAAAGGAGGAAATTCGACGGATGGTGAATTAAAACTAAGTCGTGTAGTCAAGTTCGTTAAAACTTGTAACATGAGATTGGAACTTGATATTTCCTCTAAAATGGAAGATGGAAAAGGCCAGTTTTCTAAAGAGAGAGAGAGAGAACTTGTTTTCGAGGATGAATGAAAAGTTCGACGACAAATTAGTCGTGAACCCTATCTCTCTACTGAACAGCGATTTACAGACGATCTACGTGAATTTCGATATCAACCTAGCTAACATCTAACGATACTTTTTAATATTTTATCTTCAATTATATTCAATCTGTAGTTATATTAAATATGTAATATACTTTACTCTGTATTATCTTAAACTGCACTTATAATGGTATCTGTGACTCTTTTCAATTGTCAGTTATCACGACCGAGTCCTCTCATAGAATTTATGAATAAACATAAAATTTTGTCTTTGCGGACGCAAATATTTTTTGTCAACAGTTTATAATATCATTATCATCATCATTATCATTATCATTTCACTTCTTATATTTATCTCACGTGTATACATATATTGCACTTATAATGGTATCTGTGAGTCTTTTCAAATGTCGGTTATCACGACCGAGTCCTCTCATAGAATTTATAAATAAACATAAAATTTTGTATTTGCGTCCGCAAGGACAAAATTTTATGTTTATTCATGAATTCTATGAGAGGACTCGGCCGTGATAACCGACAATTGAAAAGAGTCACAGATACCATTATAAGTGCAGTATATATATATTTATATATATTTCATTTATGTACTTCATTATAAGACAATATGAATTCTCTTTTCGTATAATAATCTAATTCAACGCTTGGCGAATATGTATGTATATATACATCCAAATAACTCTCTTTCTTTCTCTGTTTTTATATTTATATATATATATACTATATATGTCATAGTGAATTATAATGTTCCTCGATATATATAAATATACAGGTTCTTCTTTTAAAGAGCGACGAGCCAGCGCTTTATTCACTTTTCATCTTTAGCTACGAATTATATTCGAGTACGCTTAATCACCGAATCGTCTTCTATTTTCACTTTGACGCTACCTCTATTATTTTTTTAATTCCTTAGTTTTCGCTACGAACCACCTAAGATTGTGGTTGCCTACGCAGTGTTTTTTAGTGTTTTAACGTTTAAACTGTCACCCATTTTTATCTATTGCCTACCCTCGACTAATTATCGACTCGGAATAGAATTTTAATCACTAGAAAATCGTATCTTTCCTGTTTTCCGGCCAGTGAAACTCGAGACTCTTCTTTACGAAAGTTGACTCTTTCCGAAGACGATTCGCCATCGAGCGAAGAAAAATCGAAGCAAACTCCAACTTGCGAAGTAAATTCGCTTAAAATAACCATCTTTCTAGCTAATCAGGTTTCCTTCTCGAAAGGCGAAACAATAAGGCGAGACTTGCAAGCAGAGCGAAGTTCATCTTGAATATTGTGTTAGTATCTTCGTAAAATTGTATACAAAGTGATAGTAATTAAATAAACTCTAGTGAGAAGCGGGACGAGGAATAGTTACAACAAAAATAAATGAATTCAGAGGACAACTGGGGAAAAGCTTGTGCTTCACACGCGTAGCCGGGCCAGCCAGCTCATAAATATAACTCTGACAATCGAGTTCTCTCCGATCTGTCTGCATATCGCATCTTTGGTATTGTCGAGTGATCGCTCTGCTTGCTAAGTTTTCAGGCTATTAATGTTAATAATAATATCAACATTTCCTTTCGCCAGACGGCTTCGCGTTTCTTTGATAATAGAGATAATCAACAAGTAAAAAAAGGTATAATAAAAAAGAAAGGTTTCTTCGACTCGCTTCCATCGCACGAAGATAAGTGCTCATTCCCACAACGCGGAAAACAATGTTTGATTCACTGATTTGATAGAGTTTAATCGAAATTGAGAAAAGTTGGAAGAAGATCTGAGACTGGCCTGAAATTTGAATCAATTCAGTCTTCAGAATTCGAGTTTATAATTTGTTGAACAACTTTAACCGAATCAAGAGCATTCTTGATAACACTTTAATTTCAGAGCTCTCGAAATATAGAAGAAAAAGTAGAAGTTGTAATCAAGATATTGCACATATATTTTTCTTACTTTTAACATCCTTTTACCTCGACAAGAAGTCTAAATTTTACTTCATTCAAATAAAATTAATTGATACAGTTAATTTTTTCATCGATTGTTGTTGTATAAATACCAAAAATCAGACAGGAAACAATCTAAAAGTTATTCAATTCTCAATTTGAGACTTTAATTGATGGAATTCTCCAAGGGATTACCACTCGAATTTTAAGTGTCCTCCAGATTTCACGATTTTAAAATATTTCAAGGGATTTTTCCAATTTTAACAAATACAAGAATTTATTTAACATAAATTTCCAAATTTTTAGATATTTCAAGACCCCTTGAAACCTTTTAAATCTTTTGAAATTAAATATGTTGAATTCTTTGAAAATTTTCGTATATCTGAAAATTTCAAAGGATTTTGAAAGATTTCAAAGATTTAATAAAGATTTGCAGATTTCAAGAGTATGGCTTTCCCCTCGGAATTCTCCTAATTCAAGATTAAAAATAAAATTCTGAAAAAAGCCGAACTGAAAAATCCGGAATTTTTATGATTGATTTTTTTCTCAAATTCGAAATGCCCTTTTCTTGTCTCTAATATCTTCAGATCGAAGTGACCA
Organism: Synergus magnus; assembly: GCA_032275165.1. Classification (NCBI taxonomy): domain Eukaryota; kingdom Metazoa; phylum Arthropoda; class Insecta; order Hymenoptera; family Cynipidae; genus Synergus; species Synergus magnus. The sequence goes on from JAUESH010000036.1 coordinate 4,548,048, forward strand.
AAAAAGTCAAATAAATAAAAGTCACACTGAATTTTTATCTCAGATACTGATTTTTTTTCCAAGATAAATTGTATAATTCAGTTCTACATTTTAAACAAAGAACCAAAATATTGGCTCAAGGCCATTTTTCATCTCAGACACTTATTCTTTTCCGAGATGAATCTCGCATAATTAGAGATGTGCAAAAATCTCGAAACGAGTCGAGTTTCACTAAAAGCTACCTGAAAGTTTCTTTTTTCTTGTTCTTTGTTTCGGATTTTTGCACATCACTAAATACAATGAACTACATATAATATAAATTCATCATTAATAATTATCTTAAAAAAAAATAATTAAAAAATGAACACCTCTTAAAAACTTCAATTAATATCATTTCTTCCACTTTTCAGGTACTAGATCAACTGGATCTTTAAAAAAATCAGTGAACCAAACTTTGATGGTATGATAAAACAAAGAAATTATAAACCTGTATACAGCTCAAGCAGATGAGAATTTTCGCCTAGAAGGACCATTAGGGAAAATTGTCACATCTGGTGGAGCCGCATCAAAATTTAAAAAATCTTTGCATCAAAGTTGAAAGACAACCGTATCCCTAACCTAAGACTCGTACGACAGTTTCACTGCGCATACTGCTGGAGTACTCTAAACCATCTAACTAGACGTGTTAATGCGTGGCTCTGTGTGTGGTGAATATTAATGTGTGATCAAGCCCCGTATCGCGGTGTATCACAGAACAATTGTAGTAGTTATATCTCTATATAATAACGTATAATATTTATGCACGAATCTTAAAAAGTAGATCAATGTTAACGAGCCGTGATGGATGCATGAATGGTAAAATGTAGCGACGATGCAAGCGCTATAGTGATGCTGCGATAGGTGACGACGGGTGGTAAATTGGTAAATTTGGCGATTGGTAGGTTGGTAAGTTGGTGATGGTAGCGATCAGTGTTTTCGACCAAAGGAATAAATTGGAAAGGAAGAAAATCAACGGAATAGGTTTAAAAGGTGCACGGAAAAAATCTGTAACTGACGTGACACCTCCCTTCACGTTCACCTTCAAATTAGTTGAGATGAACAATATATTTCAGTGATGCTTTTACCTGAGACACGAATAATTACCACATTACTGACATTAGGTCGGCTACAGTTTTTTTCCGCGTGGAGATAAAAAGTGAAGATTGAAAAAGGGAAGCTGCCGGATAGATTTTAGAATTAGAAAGAAGTAGAAGGTAAAGATGGTACGAAGAGGTGAAAGAAAGGGATGGATAACGAAGATGAGCGAGAGTGGTGCTCGGTATCGAATCAATGAATCATGCCGGCGATGGCATTGTGACGCGCTCGCTTCGCCTCCTCTTCGCTGATCCTCTGCTCGATGAGGTATTGAGCAGTGCCGATCGCATTGGGAAAACCCGTGATAGTCACTATGCGGTTCCTGGTACCAGGCGCAAACATGCCCTTCTTAGAGATTTGAATGTTGGCGCCACTTAGGTGCTGAATCTCAATGAGGGCACGACCACCGGGTCCCAGAATAGCTCCCACTATAACCTCTGCAATTTCTATATCTACTTTCTTGGTCTCCTTGTTGTTGGCGTCTACCTGAGTAGGACTCTTACTTACGAGTGATAACTGGTTTGTGCCTAGGCCGAACGAATTGTTGTTCAGGTGGATGGCACTGGCTGTGTTGTTCTGCCGGAAGGGATCGAAGGGCTCAAATCTGTCGAGGGTGTTGCGAGGAGTGGGTGAGGTGGAGCCAAGAGCTGGTACCGTTCCTATCGGTCCAAAAACTCCACCGTTGTTGTTGGATCCGTTGGCAGTCGTCGTACTGTCCATTGGGGTTCCGAGGTAGTTGATTCCGGATGGCATTCCGATGCCCATCCCGAGGATATTGTACTTGGCGAGAGTTGCTATTGCGGTTAAGATCTCGGTCACGGCCGGCTCGGTAAAGCCGGTCGTTCGCAAGTTCAGCTTTATGTGCTCCAACAGCTGCGTCGTCACTGGCGCGTTTCCTGTCGTTATGGCTGCGCCTAGGTTCAAATTCAGACTAAGACCAGCGCCGTTCAGGAGGCTCACTGAAATAAAATCGGTAAAGATTTAGTTTTCCTTAGTTTCAACCATTCCAGAAAAATTGGAGATTTTTCCGAGAAGAAAAAAGAATAAGTGTTAAAATTAAATTAAAACGAACAAAAATGTTATGTTACTTGAGTTTCGGTTAATATCTGAAAGCAATATTGAAATCGAGATTATGATTTCCGTTTAGTTTTTAAAATGAAAACAAAAAAGGAAAGGAATTTCGTTTCGTTATAAATAAATTAACAAGGAACAAAACTTTTGTTTCTATACTACAGTTTTGCAACTATACCTGTTCCGAGTTAAAAATATTGCGTCTAAAATTAATTTGGATAAGTAATCTCATTCTAAAATTTAAAAAAAGAGCAAAAATGTCAAGTCGTTTATAAAGTCTATTTCTGTAGCACATCAAGGTATGTAGTACAAATTCTGGTCGAAAAGTTATTAATAGTTATTTAAAGAAACTAGCAAAAAAAAGTCTGCTCATCTAAAAATTAAATCTGTAAATATTTTTTTAAGTAAAAAGAATATTAATTTCCTTACTTAATTAGTGCTAATATATTTTTTGTATCCAGCATAATCTTCAAGCAAAAATAGAATATAGAAATAGCTGATACATTAAGTTTCAAACATAAAAAATACAAGCCAAAAATTAATAAGGCTTGATTATATAATACACGTGGACTTTTTAGAAATAAGAAAATATATAAATTGATTCTTGAAGCAACAATTGATGATAATTTCGAAATATTTCAACTATGAACTATTTAACTATTTCAACCTTCAATAGTATAATGTGCAAGATAAGATATTGAACAAAAATTCAATTATTTAGTTTCCTTATAACTTAAACATTCTTTTAAAAACTGAATTTTTCCAAAGCTTATTTTCTAATTACTAAGTAAATTATGTTTTAATATCTTTGAAGCAAATATATGAGGTACAAATAATTGTTGAAAATGTTTTTTTAAAAAGTCGATATCGATTTTATTACATACTAAAAAGGCATGAAAGAAATTAATAATTTAAAAATTATAATTGTAAACCATGTTAAACCAATTATAGTTGTAAATCATGTAAACATGATTACATAAAAATGTATAAAAAGATAAAAGCATAGTGATAACTGAATTAAAAATTCAGAGGGTCTCGTAATATTTTAACGATTAAAATTGTATAATTTGTTAATTTATTTATTAATCTCGTTTAGAAAAGATAATTTATTTTATTAAAACGAGACTATTTTTCGTCTTTAGACACTGAAATGAAATGAAGTTAGCCGAAATCTATGTCCATTTTAGGATAGGAATAATAATTTATTGTTTAGTTTCAAATTTATAATGTTAAATATTGTTCAATTTGGAAATTCAAAGCCAGAATGATCAATTCAAATTTTTAAACAGCAAAAAGGTGATCTTTCATGAAAAAAATTTATAAGCTTGTAGTCAGGAAAGGTGTCTTATAAATAAATATAAATATAAGATTTAAAACAAACCTGTGTTTATACCAGCTGTGGAAGTATACGTTGGAGTGCTCGTGGGGGCTTGAGCATAAGGACTTCCGGTTGGATTGTAATTGGCTACAGGACCACTGACATCTGCATAACTAACATTAAGACAAGTTCCACTCTGTGGATCATCGGCTACTTTTGCCAAGATCATCAGCAAAGCGTTGCGATTATTTTCCTTCTCACCAATAACGGTGATGCATCGTTCTTGCAGGGACAAATCTTTTGCCTTTTGACTTATCTGAACGTACGAACCCGATTCTTCCTTAATCTGTTTAATATAATTTCCTGCCTTTCCTATTATCATCCCCGCCGTACTGTTGGGCACTAAAATCTTTACCTGAAACACAAAAAAAAGAATGTATTAGCTACCTTTCCAATAGCTTAAATAAATAACTTGAATACTTTGAAATTAAAAAGATATTTCAAACAATGATGTCATAGTTTAAGATAATTTCAAAGGTGTTATGAATTGGTAATACTAGCTAGAATTTCCATGCAAATTGTTATTCATTATGCCTGAATTTCTCGGATGACGGGTATTCAAATTGTGTTTTCATAACTGCAATAAAAGAGAAGTCGAAGGATGTTACAAATCGCTGATGCTTAATGGATGAAGAATTGAGGATGATTAGTGTTTAGAACTTTGAAAAAGAGATACCAGATGAAAAATAAAATTGGAAATAAAATCTAAAGGATTTTAAAAGACAGTTTCTCGTTCTCGAATCATCTAAAATGTCCTTTTCGTTTTATCAAGAGAGTTCGAAGGTCAGTGCAATGTCGTTGAAATTGTGCATACTTCTGATTATTAACCATACAAGCGTTTTCTAACTGGGTCATTGCTAACAAGCAAAAGTCTCATACTCTGACTTCACTGCTCCCACTGGACGCATTTAATTTCCCTTCAATTGCCATGCTCATGATTCGCGCGTGATTGTCGCATATTACACATTGAGACATTCAGATTTCTCAATTCTCCCTCAACCCTGCGTTTATTGCTTATATTTTAAAGATATTTATAGAAACAACTTTCAATTGTTAGAGACAAAATGTGACTAAAAGCGTTTAACTCCGAACTCCAAAAGAAACTTTAAATATTAATATAAACATTGCTTTTTAAAAATAAAACAAAAATGAGGTGAAAATTTAAAGCACAAAGGCAAAGAGAGAATCTCGAGAAACAATCTCGAGAGAAAATACGTTCAAAAGAAACTGACATTTTCAGACTGCCTTGAACGCATGCAGATTTCACACTTTAGAACTGGCATATTGAATGCACTTGTAGTACCGGCTTTTCCTTTTACATAACTTCCAGTAAAAAGCGATAACTCACAATAAATGAGCAGTTATAAATTTACATATGAAAAATGTACAACAAAAGGACGGTCCATTAATTGCTTATTTCCTATTTTGTCGACAAGCTGATGGCATTTTCTCGTTAAGATCAAAACTATATGAAAAAATTTAAAACTTGGAAGATTTAAAGACTGGAGACTTTCGAAATTTGAACGTTTATAAATTTGCAGACTTTCCAAATTTGTATTACTAAAAATTAGCCAACTCTCCAGTTTAGTCCAGATCTTTTAACTAGTAATTTGAAATTTGTTATACAGAATAAACCTAAATAATTTTCAAAATGATATTCTAGAAGGGAAAATGAGTTTTAAAAAAACTTGAATTACTGATGAAATTGCCAAGCTTACTTCCTAATAATTTTCTAACTCTCTTTTTAAATTACCTGCTTGTCTCTTTCTGCCGTGGCTTTTCCAGAGTCGAAGTCAACTGTCGTTTTTGTCGTGAGGTCCGGTTTCTCACGAATCTTTTCCATAATAAAATCCATAACGGACATTATAGCCTCAACGCTGCCCGTAATTAAACAGACTCTTTCCGTGGTTCCTAGAATATTAAAATGCATATTAGATTGAGAATTATCATTATTAATTATTATGCAACGAGTTTAGTAGATTTTGAATAAAAGTAATTTAAATTATGGATTGTACTTCTATCGAGAAAGCCATTATCTTTAATTGCTCTAATGCAATTATGCAATACGATGAAAATAATATTATGGCAGAGTGTGTAAAAGAGAAGGGGAAAAAAAGAATTACCGGGATAAAAGTCGTGGGATTTCGACATCTTGACTCTAGCCCCCGTATCTTTTTGTAGTTGAGCAATAGTTTCGCCTCCTTTTCCAATGATGGCTCCAGCAGCCACCCCCGGAACCAAGACTTTGAGGTGATATGTACCATCTCCTCCTACAAAAAAAAACAACAATATATTAGTAATAAATATCGATTTTTAAACAGAGAACATTTTCCTTAAGGGATCGATTGAAATTTTTTCTAGTTTCGAAACGAAATTAAATTTGTATTAGAGACTTGTGACCAATATATGGAAGTAAAGGTGACGCAACGACACCTTTAGATTTCGGCTACTTTTCATATAAATTGACTTCTATAGTACTAAAAAAAGTTTATCAGAGTTTTAATCCAAAACTTTTTATTTTTTTTTTTTAATTTACTAAAAGACTCAACAATATTATTCAGAGTTTTTCCCTCAAGACGAAGATAAGAGAATATTCTCAGTAAAGTTAAATTTAATAAACCTGAATATTTTAATGAAATAATTGTAACTTTATTACAATGCTAATTCAGAAAAAATAAAAATTGTTCTCTTTTAGAAGAGCTTCTTTCACAACTATTTAAATTTTATGATCAGCAGATTGAAGGCAGAATCATTAATGAATTCCACTTTAAAAAGAGTAGTCGGCCTCTCTCGAAATAAAAAAGTAGGAAACGCTATAGAATGGAACTAATTATAATTTTCCTAGTGCTTTCACACGGTTTAAGGCTTAATTATAAATATCTTTTTATTCGAGGGCCATGTAAAGAAAAGCAATCAGACACTTAGCAGTCTCTTTAAAGTAATTTAATAAGCATTTAAACCTCGATCATAAATCTATGCATTAAGTGTTCTTAAATTCCTCAAGTTTAAGCAATTGTGACAGAGAATACGATAACTATATAGCATCATTTTCTACTTTTCACAGGTGCGAAACTGTAAATGCATTCCAGGTCAAATTATGCAATCATTCAATATGTAAACACGCCTCCTATTGATTCCGAAATGTCCACCGAATTTTATAAGCAGGGATTTCTACAGAAGTGAAGAAATTCTGTTGAATACTGATGAAAATAATTAGAGATTATTAAGACTCTCCAAAATTCGAATTTTCTGATTAACAAAAAATGATCTAGTATGTAACTTTAAAAAAAATTAGATTAAGCAAAAGACAGAAATTTTACATATTTACATTTAATTTTAATTTTGTCGAGAGGAAGCATAAAATAATTTCCATAATATTTTTGTATGTAATGTAAAATGTAATCAAACTGCAGTTATGTCAATGTAAATAATCTCAAGCAAATATTCTGTACATTCCTGCTAATAAGTACTATATATAATCTAGAAAAAATTGAACTAGATAAACTCGTTGCAATTTACGAATCCTTGAGCGATTTAATTATATAAGTGATCTAATTGACCTTCTTTCTGTAATATGTGTAATTCTATTTGAATATTAACTTTCAAAAATTAATTAATTGTGTCTGCATCGATTCTACAAGATTAATAAATTTTCTTCTTGCTTTTAAAACAAGTTTTCTATTTTAAGTTTGTGAAATGAGAGTATCTGCAATTAATAAAAAGTTAATTTATAAAAATTTGAAAATGTTCCAAAACTAACTTCAGAATTTAAAAAGTTCTTAATTTTAAGAATGCAATTTTAGAAATTGAGCATTATGATTAGTTTAAACAGGAAATTATTCTAAAAGTGTCAGTGCAGCAGGAAGCTATCTTGAAAATGATAGTAAACACTTTAGTTTTAGAAGTTATCGATTTCACTTTGAAGTTATTTTGCACACGTGAATACTAAAGCTATGAAATTTACTATTTCCCTGAAATTCAAAATATATAGAACATAAAACTGAATCCATGAATAGATCAGAATTTCTGAAAATAGCAGTAGAACATTTTTGGAATAATTTTATTAAATTTATTTTTAGGTCACTGCACCATTAATAAAAAATGCTTATTAAATGAAATAATTTGATTTTTATTTCAATTTAGAGCCATCAGAACAATTTGTAAAAGAAAATAGCTATTGCATTATTGTTCTCTGTTACATATCTGCGATTAAAAAGCAATTCAGAATGTAGATTAAATAAATATTTGAAGTTCTTTCATAATTATATATACGTAAAATTAATATATTTCAAAAATCTAGTGCAGTTACAGAATGTTTAGGTTAATTGCAAGGTTAATCAAATTAACTCGATTCTAGACTGTGCTGATCTTCTGGAAGGACAATCAGTTTTTTTCTCGTATAACTGCATGACGATAGTGAATAAGAGTTGTTTTCAATATATTTACTGTCGCAAACTGTTTTATGAATTATATACTAAAGAAAGATTTTAAATTTTAACAAACAATTAAACTTTTGATGAATTATTACAGAATTGTTTGAAATTTTGTTTTATTAAGACAATAAAGACTCTATTCAGAAAGTATATATAATAAATAATTATTTTCTTTGAGAGATCCCTGACTTTTTACTTTTCCTTGACATTCAATTATTCCTGACCAATAAAATATCAGGATATTTCGCATTTGAGAGAATAATAAATCCTTTAATATTTGTTAAATGTAAACTTTGGTTCATAAATTCTAATTTTACCATCTAAAAGATTTGATTTCAAAAATAGAATTAAATCACTCAGACATAAAAAATACGAGATAATAAAAATTTAAACAAAAATTAAAGAACAGAGAAAGATATAATCAGATCGTAAATGTAATATCAATAAACATAGAAGATCTACAAAGAGCCTGAAATCTACTAAAAGTTCCTGATTTGATTTATTTTATTTTTATTTCACCTAAAAGTTAACAAAAGAAGTTAAGTTTTTACGTTTTCGCATTTCTCTAAGGATGCAAGAAAAGGATAGTAAGAGTCAAAAATAAATTAAGAATTTACTTTCTAAATTCAAAAGTTGAAATGATGAAAACATGTTTCCTTAAAGTGATATGCTAGTTTTCTCCATCTTATCACCATTGAATTATGTTCTGTTTACTTCAAATCAAATCAACCCAGACAATTTTACTTAACTAGATAAGAAACTTGAAATAATGAACCAAGCCAACTTCAGTAGAAATATAAAACTCTTTCATAAATCACTCCTCAAAATTATTCCCTAATTCTCTAATTGCATCCATCCTCTCATTAGGATTCGTTAAGTTATATTCTTTTTACTTCATTCAAATGAAAGCGAAACAAACCGGAGTACTTTAGTTAACCAGATAAGAAACCTGAAATAAACCGAGTCAAGTTCAGTATCACTTAGATAATGAAATGCCAATTCACTCGTTTCTAGTTTTTAGATTCCATATTCCAGAACATTAGGATCATAGACAGAGTGGACTCTAATCTCAGAAAAATTCCCTATCATTGGGTGATTTTTCCTCGCTTCAAAAAATATACCAACTCATACTTTTTTAAATTCAAGCCTTCAAAACTGAAAGTGGAACAAATCTCAATTTCAAAAGTTTAGAAAATAAGATATTATAAATTAAACAATTTCAAATCGAAAACCTAAGCGAAATGAAAATTTCACTTTTATTTCAAATTTGAGGCCCTGGATGAAAGAACCTAAGAACCAGTTCGCCAGGTTTCCTGTGTACCTAGAAACCCTGAAATCCGCGGGAAAGTCTAAAGAACCTGGGGAGATCTTCAACGACAAATTAGTGGTTGGCACGCGGTAACGCGTCGTCAAATGCAAACAGCTGTTTGACAGATGGAAGCCCGTGCGTGTCGTGTAATCGGTTGGTTCGACCTTGACCCGCGACCTCGATGCAACGGTGCCCGACGACTCACAAATCCAGATCCTAGCCAGGTCAATCTGGCTTTTCCCTAAGCTCGAGTTTCTCTATCCTGCCTTCCACCTCTAGTTATTTTATAATTTCAATTTTATTTTTGAGGTATCACTAGTGTTTGAGTCACATTAAAGATTATTAACAGACCGTGATAGCAGAGCATCGAGATGACTAGGGCCACTTTTCTGATCCAGAATGAGTAATGACTACCAGAGGAAGAAGATACAGAAAACGAAATCCGCAGAGTCACAAGCAAGCGCGCAGTCCGTCGTGCATTAATCGACGAACCCAAACGCCCACGCAAAGATACGTCAAATTCAAAACACACAGATGTGTTCAGAATCTACCTCGGAATATACGGATGCGACGTGGCAATTAGTATTAACATTTAAAAGAGTTGAATTCAAAGTCTAGAATTTCCATAATCAAATATTCTGAAGTTTAAGATTCGAGAGTTTCCATGTTCCATGGTTTAGGATTTTATAGGTATGCACCTACATTTAAAAAATCTTCTAATTTAAAATTCAACAATTTACGATTTAAATACACTAGTTGTTGTATAATTATTATAAAATTTGAAAATTAGAACTGATTAACTTTGGTCTGGAGTTTTCAAAATGTAACAATTTTAAAGTGAAAATTTTTTGGCACGAATTGAATGGTTTTTGAACAACATAAACATGAAAAGTTTCAAATTTTGCGCTAAAACTAAGTAACTGTAATTAGATGAAACTCTATTTTACCGACCGAGATATGTTAATTACTTTTTTTTAAACATTATAAACTAAAAAAGCATATGTCTGAAAGTATTAGACTTTATATACATAAATTTTCAAAACTGAAAACATCCACACTTCAAGACATTGAAAATTGTCAATGATACAGCTGACAAAATTCAAGAGCATCTACAATCGAACGAAAGAAAGTAAAAAAGCCTTCGACATTTAAAAGATTTCTCGACTCGTTTTAGTTGAATTTAATTAAAAAAAAAAAGCTTTACAGAAACAATTTTTTGAAAAGTTTTGTTCTATTATGTCTGTTTTAATTTCATTAATTTTAATCAAAGTGTGTACATTTTTGATGAAAAGTGCTCCAAAAAAATCTTTAAATTTTAAAGCACCCAAGCTTTTATTTTCAAAAAGGCATGGCGCATGCGTGAAAAAAACATTTCAATATTATGGCCACTTATTACAAAAAGAAGTAAATAGGGTAAATATGACCCACTTTTTACATTAGAAAATCTTTTAAATCTTTTCAAAAAATTCCTGTTTCATAATTTAAAAGCGATTGTGCATTTTTTATGAAAAGTAATAAAAACACTTGACACTTAATCACGTTATATATCACTTTTTACACTGAAAGTCTTCCTACACCAATTTTGTTTCACCCTAAAAAAAAAATCATTTAATTTGAAACCGTGTTTGCATAAAAGACCTGGAATTCGAAACCGTTGAAATTAGGTTAACACAAAGAAACTAGGTTAACATATTGACGCATTTTAAAAATCTTTACAAGCCTTAACAAATTCGAAAAAGGAAAAAATAATAAAAGGTAAAATTATGAAATGGAAATAATAAAAAATCACAAGAATTTAGATTTAGATATAGAAATTTGGATTGTTTTGAAAAAACCCGAATTTCAGAAAACCAAGGAAATTCAAAACATGAGGAACCGATTAGAAAATGAATAAGTCAAATTTTCAAAAATCGAAATCGGAAGTAGATAGATTTCTAAATCTTAGAACAATCTTAGAAGACGGTAAAAAATCGAAATTTGAAATACTCTAAAATTCGAAAGTGACACAATTCTAACCTAAAAAAAATCGAATCCTCAGTTGAAAAAAGAAACATTCCATTAACTACTAGGACGATCTCGAGAGTGAATGTCATTGCTTCATTCGAAGGCGTGTGCGAGTGACATAACACGTCAATTTCACGTCGCACCAAACTTCCTTGAAGGCCGAGAACGATAGACTCCTCTCCCGATCCCGGAATAAAACTCGTAAAACTCAACGAAACTAATTAAAACTACACCCGATTTTCATCCCAAGACACTTGCTCCAGAATATCTTCTCCAGAGACCCAGATTCACGGAAAATCGACAAGAAAAGCTTGGAAAACTGTCAAACATCGAGGACGTCATCGATCATCAGGGTTGCTCGGTGGTTGTATTTTTTTTTTACCTGAACCGTAATGGGACCTTTTGGTGGCGCCATTTTCCACATCACAGTCGAGGGGCCGTTTTCGTGAGTCCGCGATCTCTGGGGAGGGACACGTTTCCATTCCTGAATCTGCCGCCATCTTGGCGAGGTTGTTGTTTCGCGCAGACTGAACGACGGACGTCCCTCGACGGTCGGGATCGACAAACGAACGACAACCACAAACACTTCACAATAAACAAAGTAGACGATAGGACCGACGTACGTTCTTAATTGTCGATAATTAGGGGAGGAAAGTGTGGACTTTGGAGGATGTAGGGAAATTATGTTGGATGAATATGATGAACGTACGAACGATCGGGCGACACACGCGACTGCTCGCAGTGTTCGCTCGCGACTGCTCGCAGCATGATCCTGCCTTGCCAACCAGCTGGTGATACGCGATGGCAGGGTAATAGCTATCTCACTCGCACTAATGCATTACATGCCCTGGGTCAGGAGCGTAGATTGCTGGAGCCAAGTGTCCGGGAGAGGGTTCCGACACTGGGTAGTTTGCTCCGGACAAATTAAAGAGATCATTTAAAAAAATGTTTATACATATTTTTATTTCAGCAATTTCGTTTAAGAGAGTGGAGTCTGTGAAGGTGAGTTTTACCGCTTTACTCCAAAATGTGAAACGATGAAAAGGAGACACTTGCTCCAAAATGACTATAGGCAATTTTTGAAAGGATTTAGCAAATTTTTGAAATTGCCTTTTTTGACTTTCTCTATAATTTTCTTTCTTCTCTATAATTCTCAATTCTTTGTTGTTGCTATTTTTAAATTTTTAATCCAGAAAAATCTATCGAATCATTTTAAATATCATGAATAATTATAAATATAATTAAAAATACATTCTCATCTATTTCTGAAAAAATGTAAAAGCGGATGTAAAAAAATGTAAAAGTCCGATACATTAATAATGAAAAAAAAAAGTTAAAAAAATATTTGTAAAGAAAGCTTAACAAGGAAAAATTGAGAAAAAATTCAAAATTTAAGGATGTAAACTTTATGTTTGAAACCATCTGAGGATTTAAGTTTATCTACTCTTATTTAATCTCGTAGATTATCTTTCATTTAGGGGATTTTCGTTTATCTTTTCGAAACGATTATGGGTAAATTAAAGATAGGAAAATAAAAATACTGATAAAGGGATTACGTGTCAGTATAGAAAAAAAAAAAAAATATATATATATATATATATATTTTCAACAATTTTTTTAGATACTTTCTTCGGACATGTCAAATTTAAGTAACTATTGAATTAATTGATTTGAGTTATAAAAAAATGTTCCATTTAAAATGTTTATAATGCTGATAATTATTATGATTAGTAAAACCAATTTTTAATATAACGATTTTAATTTTGAGGTCCCTTCCCTTTTCAGAGGAAACTCATCTTACACGAAGAGTGGATAAGGAGTCTCATATTATCTTCATATTTGATAACGAGCTAAATAATCACCTTTTTTAAGTTGTTATGTTCTAGTTTTGAAAATGATTGAAATTAGTAAAAATTTCAAATGATTCTTTAAAGATTAATTAGACTAAAATAAATGAATTCATGTAGAAAAACGCCTACATTAATTTATTAGGACAAAAATCAAAAGGAAAGTCTATTTCTAATTCCCGTAAATGCTATAATCTCTCGATTGAATTATTTTCAACAAAAATGTCTAAACCTGCATAATAAAGTAAACCTCGCTGTTATTTCGTTCGATTACTTCGAGTTTCCGATACACCCGCAGAAACCGCTAATTTCCACCTAATTCAATGTTTAAAAGGATCACGATTTGCAAGACTTATTATTTCGATGGTAACCGCATTCGTGTCCAGGAAATTGACGAATAACTGAAATCTGCTTTCTTTCGCTTTCACGAGTGGCTCGTCTGCACTCGTCTTCAAGAGTGATAAGATATGCGACACTAGTGCAGTAAAGCACGTTTATGTCTACTGTTTATACAGTACGCACCGCAGGCCAAGAAAGTCTGACATGAACATTGCGGAAGTGGTCTCTCAATTCTCAAGAAAGGTTTCTGATTTTTTGATAAGAAAAAACATCGTTCTAAATGGGTCGCTAATTTAATTCACAATCTTTATAAACATTTTATATCAGGATCAGTTCAATAATGCATGGAAAGAAAATAATAATACAGAAATTTAAAATACCCCAAATTGAAAGTTATGGAAGTTTTAAATTCCCGAAATTGAAATTTCCCGACATTAAAAGTTCCCGAAACTTTTATTTAAAATTTATTTGCAAACCTTTTGTTCAACATTTTTTCAGAGAAATGTTGAACAAAAGTTTTGCAAATAAATTTTAAATATGTACTTAAAAATTTCGAGAATTTTTAATGTCAGGAAATTTCAATTTCGGGAATTTAAAATTTCGATAACTTTCAATTTCGGGAATTTAAAACTTCGATAACTTTTAATTTGAGGAATGTTAAATTTCGATATTATTATTTTCTTTCGGAAATTTTATTTTTCGGGAATTTTAAATTTCGGTAAATTTACGTGATCCCCAATATATAATGGAATGTTTACTAGGTTCAAATCAAAGAAAATGCATATACGTATAGATGCACCAATAAATAGGCAAGGTGGCTATTATTCGAGTAAGAGTCACACGTAACGATAAATTATGCAAGAAATTACTTTGTCGTGCCTTGGCTAAACGACAGTAAGCAATCGCCATGTACCAATAATCAAAGAGAGCGGGCTCAAAAGAACGCATGTAATGTAACAATGTGCTTCTTCGATTCGCATTAGCACTCACGTGCAGATGCATGCGTGCTACGAATTAAAAACTGCGAATGCATCAATGCATTTTGCAGTTAGTGCAGCAGTATATTCGATATCGAACGAACTTGACGCATTTCAACGTACCCCGGAAGCTTAAAGAAGATAAAGCACGTTTTCGAGTGTCGCAGAATTTCTGCTAAAGATCTCGTACTCTAAACTTTTTTTGTTACTGAGTGCTGATAAGAAATAGATCCGTTTCTTGATTCAAAGATTAACTTTAAAATTAACTTTGAATTTCGTCATAAGATGTTAGCCACGTGTTGCTTTAAGATGCAACAAAAGAAATAGAGGAAAACAAATGAGATATAACAAAATTCATACGGGGATTCAAGGTTACATTTAGGATTAGTTGTAGGTGTTCACTCTCATAGAAAATTGCATTATGTCATCATTAAGAACCATTCCATCCGCACAGTGTGCAATAAAGGCGCGTCGAACAAAGCGGTTACTAATAATACACTCTCATTTACTGTAGTATAGTTTATGTCGTAATTTATCATTCGTATTAGGATACATGCATTTATGTAAAAACAAATATGACAGCTCGCGCAAAATGTAGTCGAACAATTATCTTTAAAAACGTGACGTGTGAAAGACTTGCAATACATAAATGCAATTAAGTGGGAATGTAAAAATGAAACATGCGCAAATAGGAACTCTTAAATATGAAACATTTTCATGTACATTCATAATAAAACCTTCAGATTAAGTATTATGAAAGGAAGAAAACAATTAAAATTTCAAGATTTACTGAGGAAAAAGTATGCAATACTTTTCGTACTACTGCGAAATCAGTAAAATATAATTGAAATAGTGAATATTGATTCTCAATGAAATTCCTCAAGAGTGAATTGATATAAAAAAATAAAGTGTTATTATGTTTGTTCGTTCCTAAATCAGCACGTGCTTTTCTGTCTGATGAATCTGATAAAAGACGAGAGTCGTGCCCGAATCTCGCGTTTCTGGATATGCTAATTTTATTAAAACACACTCAACTAACGACAAGCATGTCTTTATGTTGCTGACCGAGGACATAATAAAGCCAGTACAACTACTTTACTCGACCCTTGTGCCGTAACCCCTTTATTTAATTGCAATGGCTTAATGCACGTAATCGGTGAGCTCAAATATCAGTCATCGACGAACCAAAGCGCTTATCTCTTATGTTAGTTCAAGAGATATGGATGACCAATAATAATTATAATTAGAGTACTCTGAATACTCACTGAAATTTCAATCCTTATCCTCAGATTTCCGATGAGTATTTAAATATGTAAGATTTTTGGTAAAAATGTCTAAACAGTTTTTAAAAAGTGTCATTTATATTGAATGGAATGGAATTAGAGATGTATGTATAATTTTTTCCTAGCTTGCAGTAATTAAACACCAATTTTATATATACATAATTAAAATGGACGTATGTATACTTTTCAGCATAAAATGTCGCTACATTAGTGCGGAGTAACTAAAAAAGATACACTGCTTCATATTTGTCAGTACATATCTAGATAATTATAACAGATTCATTCTTTATATATTTAAATGCACTACACGCTGTCTATGTATAACTGACATTGGTTTCGTGCCAAAAGGAAACTAAAATGAAGTTTGATAGATTGCTGCTGCAGTATATAAAATATACGCAGAAGTGCATTCGAATCTTACAATCATCATCTTAAAAATCAGCTCACAGATGCTTTAAATCACATTAAATTATTAAGAAAAGTATAATTTAATGAATATATAAAAAACTGTATAAAAATAAGGCAGTATCAGAATAATATATAAATAAAAGTAAAAATAAATTCATAAAGAAATGACACAGAAGATGGGCATTACAAATTAAAATAATACTTTGTAGGATTTTCTGTGTGTAATAGATAAAAATGACTAATGTGTAACATGAGAAATACATCACTCTAAGAAAATTTTGAAATTAGTCTTTTCAAAATTATCTTATCGCATCTCTTCAGATTTTCTAAATGCAGTAGACACATGCTCCTACACAAAGTGAAAGTCACATATTTTGTAGTAAGTAGTCTTCTCTAAAATGACTCTTTTATTTTTTTTGAAGTTATAAGAGTTCTTCATATTATGTCCAAATTCAACATGGTGTAATTCCAGTATGAAAATTTTCAAAAATCCTTCAGAACTGAAATGTCTCTTCTATTACTTTAAGTTTATGAAATTTAGGATCAGATTAAGTGCATATGACATTAATAGTGATTCGGATGAGTTGTATAGTTGGATGCTAGAAAATATGTTTATCACGAAAATATACATGCGACCGTGACATGAATTAAGATTATTTTATATAATCGTCAATATGAAATAAAGTGTGATCTATATAGAGAATTATTGTAGAGGTACATGCGTGCACGGCCTTCGTTACATTGTACAAACATTGCGAAAATGCAACTAAAGAGCATTTTCCATATTCTGTACAATGCCTCCGTAGAAAGAACGAATTGAGATTATATAACTCCCTATTTATATCGCTTTGCTATCTTCCTCAGCAATCGCAATTTATATACATTACAACGTGACTATTTCTTATGTTTCCTCGAGAGTGACTTTATTTTCTTTTACGGATAGTTCGCGCGCAACTGTAGTGACGCATTATCTTGGCAGTGCATTCGTGATCAAGGTCAATAATAAAAAAGGATCGATAGAGACGGATTTTTCTGGCGAATTTAGTTTATTTTTCGTATTGATCTCGGAAGGAAGTTTAATTTTAGAGACTAATTTCAAGAGCAATAATGCTACCTGCACCCAAATTAAAAGTACTGTAAAAAAATGTAGCTCAATTGTGATACTTGAATCTTCCTCATGCTGAGTCTACAGAAGAAAATGCACATAATTTTAGAAATGTCAGCGAATGGCTTCTTTAATACAGGAGACATGCAATTTTAACTCATTCGCGTTTTATGGATGGTAAAATGTTATAGAGAACATAATATGTCAAGATTTATATGTTGGTTATGGAAATTGCAGATGTTGCAATTCGTGGGTATAAATATAAACAAAATATTCTCAATCATCGAAACTATTCTACCTATATAGTAAAATTAACAGTCTCTATAAGCTTTAAACAAAAGTAATTTTCAATTTCTTCACTAGACGCACAAGCATATTTTATTATAACGGCGCACCGTTATGGCGTCTAGGTTGAAGAAGATACGGTGATGTGTGATATATGACGCATAGGCCAACCTGCCATGGAGAAAATAAGGACAAATTTTATTTTAGACTCGGTGTATAATGACTGTTGTTTTCTAATTCTAAAAATCCATGAGAATATTCTTGAAACATGTGAATATATTTTTTTGATAATATGGATCCATCTTTTTATACATCGTCATATGATGTTCTGACTTAAAACCTGTTTTCTAATTTTTTCCATATAAAATACTATCCTGAATACATTTCGTGACGAATTTCAGAACACTTGCGCGCACATTCTTTTGGGGTAACATATTGCATGTTTATGTCAGTTTCCGTGATGATGAATATCTTAGATCTGTGAACAGAATGTAAGAATATTGACGACAATCGCGGAATCATCTGTTATATTATGAATCACGAACTCCGTCAAATACTAAGGATTTTCTTTCGTTTTATAACTGCAGCAAAAAGAAATACATTGCAGAGTTGTATTTTTTATTTAAAATAAAGTTTAAAAATGGAGTGAAAAATTCTGGAGGAATGTTTCAAACAGATAATAAACAAAAATTCAAAGTACATACTTCAAAGAATTTCATAAGGAGAGATTACAGAGTGAAAGAGATATATCTAATGAATAATGAATGAAGAGTATTAATTTGTCTTCTGGCTTGTACACTTGTTAAAATAAACTTGTACAGTTAAGGCTGAATAATTTATATTTATAAATTTTTAAACGATTGCATTGAAAAAGGGAGAGTAAATAAACTTGGACAATGTCTCTCCCGCAAAGCCAGTGGTTTCCCACATTATAAATGTGGACAAGAGGCTTTTCATAGTGGCCATATGAAAGGAAAAATACGATTATCTAAAGAATTTGATGCAAAGTAAAATGACTTGTAAATTCTTTTATAGAAAATAAATGTAAAAATAAATAAACTCAATGTGACATAATTGCATTATTGTGTATTGTAACTTGTGTATGCTTCAGAGAGGTATAAGTATAATGTACGTTTTTAGTCTCTATTCCTTCCTTGGAATCTTGATCCCAATGATTAACAACTCAAGGATATATTGTCTGCAGAAAAAGTAAGTCAAGTCTAAAGGATATAAATCTTGAAAATTGGATGTACCTATCACAAAATTGCTTATCTTCAATTTAATGAAGATTTAAAAATAATTTTTTTTTTCTTGAAAAGTCTTCTATTAGTCTTTAGGCTATTAGAAATGAAGTCTAAAAAAACAAAAACAAAATTTCGATGGACTTACACGGTTTTGACCGCAGTCGATTTTTAACGCTATGTATCTCGAAAAGTATCAACTTTTTCCAAATTTTGTTTCTCGAATGTACTTTTTATTTATTTTTTTTTATTTTAAGAATTCGATTTATGAGAAGGTTTTTTTGTCCTGAACAATTTTTCCCATGGCACTTGCATGGTTTTGCCGTGACACCTTTCATTTATATTCAGATACATACATATAAAGATTAGCGTTCAAATTTGAAAGTTCAAGTTAAAAATTTTACATAATTTCCAAATCAATTCTATTTTTAGAGAATACTTCACTATTAAAAATTGATTGTGTAATGGGTTTTACATAAAATGTTATCCCAAAATGAAGAGAAACGCAACTTTTTTATGATGACCTAAATGTTTATCTACTTTTAAACAATTGTAGTGAACACATCTTCTGTGCAACTTTTTAATGACTTCTTATACAACAGTGACATCTCATAAACTTGTATAATAGGAGATTACACGTGGAATCAATCAATGAATAGATAAGATTTAATATGAAATAAGTGATATATATATATACGCATTTGCATATAAACTCCATGATTGAGTTCTAGATGTGGATTGGCTTACTTCATGCAAGAACTCGACCAATCAGATTGGCCAAAAGTTGCATAGAAGCGGTTTTTAAGGCAAATGTCATTTTCTTATTGCATAGACAATATAGGCATAGTCATAGAGCCTATCAGACCCCCTCCCTTTTGTTGCATCAGAGTCTCAGATGAAACGCTTCGAAAGCAATTGAATACCGTATTTGACTCGCGAGGCGTGGGGAGTGGACGCAAAAAGGTTTTCGTGGCTTCATTTTCTTTCATTTTGACATATAAGTTGCGCACCTGAGCACATACCTGTCCCAACTCTATCCATATTCTTCCCGGCTTTTCTGTCGCTTCCGAACTGCGCCTGTTTTTTGCGATCATGCGAGGAGGGCTACGGCTGGATTTTTTACTGGATTCACGATATGTTTGAGTAATATTAATTTTACGTGCAACTACAGTAACTACACGACTGTCATGAATTCCCCGAGCAGCTTGACGAGGCTGCATCGCATATAACTGTCGCTTTACGAATATCTAACTCTACTAGACCAGTCGTTCACGATCAGGCATCAGACAACCATACTGCAGCGGTGCACTTTTCCCGCGAGTTGCTGATCAAAGACTTCCCTTTCTTTAGCCTTCTGCGTTCCGAAGTCCGCGATTTGACGATATGGCTGTGTTGAAACTGTTGAGATTGTTCGTGAGATGACATCCTCAAATTTGCTTTAACGTCGCTTCTTTATGGAAATATATATTATATGCGAGTATATTACTATGTTGCAAAAATAGTTGCTTTTCTGAAAGAATCATATGCGTATGAGTATTTTTCTTTCAGGGTTTAGTTTACGTATATGTGTATAAAAATAATCCTCTAGAAATGTCAACTACTTTTACGAAAGTGATTTACGAATTTTTAAAGATGTGTCACCTCACGAATGAAGTGTCAACAGTTATAGGATTCAAAAATTAGGCCAGGATGAAAAGCCAAAGATTCAAAATAATAGAAATTATTGTAGGTGTATTAGTAATTTTTTATAAAACTCTCGACTCGTGAACTTTTTTTATTAAAAATTGCCATTCACATAATCATATTCTCCATTAGCGCATGATTTTATTTCAAAACCCGGCATATCAAAGTGACAGAATTATTATTCATTAATTTCAAGTTTGTTATCTTACATCCAGAGAGAGAAGCTCGTTAGATTTATACTAGTTATTATAGAATTGGCAGTTAAAATTACTAATTTCTACGTTATATCCGATTATGTGATTAACACGTTATTATATGCATCAAATGGGTTATTTAATTACTGCTTTTGATTTAAACTTGTTTTTTTTCAGCTAGATATTCTTTTAGTATCTTATTAATTTATGTTAATGCTCAATTTACATTTACACACGGAGAGAAAGCTATGGTTGGGCCAACCATGAAAATGGATAAATATGGGGCAACCATATCTATAGTTGCTGC
>JAUESH010000036.1:4588511-4611781 GCA_032275165.1 Synergus magnus
ATTTAATATTTCCAATATTTGAGCAAAGTTACCTTATTTTACTTTATGCACAAATTCATAGACTCAATAGAGTAGGTTTATTGATAATTGTGGGGTCAATGAAACGTTTACACCTAGTTGTATAAAGATGTCAAAGTAAAGACAGTTATAGTTCTAGTTCAGATTTAATTTTTAAATTTTCACTCAATAATTTGTAAGAAGGTTATGGTCCTAGAACTAGAAAATGCTTTTAGAACTTCTAGTTTCTAGAACGGCCTCATTTTCATTCTGAGATTCTAGGGTCTAGGTTCAAGAAAATGATAGCTTGCAGGGTGAGAGTTTTTCCAAGAGCTTTTCACACGTAAACGTCTCGAGTCATGAGCTCAAGAATCACTTAAGTATGTTTGTTATTCTTCCAGGGATCTTGCAGGAAGTATTCCACTTTTTTGCAGAGAGAGAAAGAGAGAGAGAGAGAGATAGAGAGAGAGAGAGTTATAAAAAAGAAAAATTTGTAAATGCGAAAAATGTTTGTGTAAACAATGCTAAACGAATCTACACTATTGGGCTGAAGTTTCAGACGTCTACCCAGACGAATTTTTTTTTTTTTTTTTTCATCAAAGATTTCTTATCAACAGCTAAAAATATTGTTGACAAAAACATTTCCCATGATTTCTGTTGCAATAAACAAATTATTGTAAATAAAAAAAATTTTTTTGTGAGTCTTTGAAGAAAAAAAAGACTTCGTCTGAGTAGACGTTTGAAACTTCAGCCCAATATCTTCTTATTTAGAGATTTTTGAAATTTATTGTAAAATTTTAAATAAATTTTTATGATTTTAAGAGATTTTTACGTATTTTAAGGGATTTTAAAGTTTTTCGTGGAACTGTAAAAGATTTTAAGAAACTTGTAAGAATTTTAAGAAATTTTAACATTTTTAAAATGATCTTGTGAGATTTTAAAAGATTTCATGGAATGTTACGAGATTTTTAGGGAATTTAAATATTCTCGTGGAATTTTACGGGCATGTGATAATTATCATATGCCTTTAAAGAATTTCAAGAGGTATTTCCAAGAATTGTTTTTTTTTTTTTTTAGAAATTTTGGTGCATTTTAGAGAATTTTAAAGTTCCTCATTCAATTTTAAAGGATTATTTCATGGAATTTTAATAGATTTTAAAGAATTTATATGAGATTTTAAATATTGTACTGGAATTTTAAGGAATTTAAAGATGTCTCTAGGAATTTCAGCGAATTTGAAAATATTTCGAGGAATTTTAAAAATATTTTGTCGAATTTTGAAGGATTACATAAAATTTTAAGAGATTTTTTAGAAATTTTAAAAGATTTTGAAGTTTTTCGTAGAATTTAAAAGTTTTCAGGGAATATTAACAAATTTGAAGGGATTTCGTGGAATTTTAAGACGTTTCTAGGAATTTCAAGAAATTTCAAGGAATTATAACAAACAAAAATGTTTTAGTGAGAATCTTTGAAGAAAAAAAAAAAACTTCGTCTGAGTAGACGTCTGAAACTTCAGCCCAATATCTACACTAGAAATCCAAACTAAAAGATTTTTTCCAATCTGTAGGTCACATGAACGTTCGCAATGAATTCTGAGTCAGCATTGTAACTATAGAAACACCCTAAATTCTTTTTGAACTACAGAATATCCACCTTGTAATGTAGATTTGTAGAACATGGTTTTCATTTCTAAATGTCGTATTTCAAGATCGATGAGGGGAGATCGATCATCAACTTTCAGGAAATTTCAAATGTTGTAGGCAGTTTCATTAATGCATTTTGCATTTGATGGAATCGCTTTTCACTCAAACATTCGCGTGATTCGAATAATTATACTTTCAATCATTAATTAATTGCTTCAGAAACTATCGATCATAAATTAAATCTGTATGAATCATCCAGAAAATAGTATCATTTCTTCTAAACACGAATAGGATTTGCAAGTCATTCAAGTGTTCAAAAATAAACAGAAATGTTCGAAAACTTAACACGGGTTAATACCCATATTATACAGATGATAATAGTTATACAGGAAACCCGTTTTCTCTCTTACTTCATTGTTACTACCGGTCACGGCGTGTCGTAACGCGTATCATCGCCAGGTGCTGCAAACAGAATTCAAATAATATTTCCGCATAAGGTATGTCACGCAGAAAGCACCGTTCAGCCAACCATGGATTTGCCCTTTAATATGGTGCTTTCGCCTGTCATTAAATCCGATTTGTTTCCGTTTTGCATCCTATATTATTCATTCTGACCACAATGATTACGTAATACCTGTATCAGTACTCATCATATATATTCTGGCTTAGTATCAAGGCAGAGTGAAAAGATTGATTGAAACAAATATAGCAAAAAATGAGAATGTAATACTCTTAATAATGGATTCCTCTCTAGAGGTGCTTCGGAAAATTTAATAGATCGATTATTCGATAAGGCATGATCATTGAACAATTTGAATCCTAATGAGCGTTATCTATGCAAATTGTTGACTCTCGATCACACCCACGTGCCAAGAAGCTTTCTTCATTCATGAAACCGCCAACAGGTATTTCCT
This sequence comes from Synergus magnus, assembly GCA_032275165.1. Taxonomy (NCBI): domain Eukaryota; kingdom Metazoa; phylum Arthropoda; class Insecta; order Hymenoptera; family Cynipidae; genus Synergus; species Synergus magnus. The sequence continues at coordinate 4,591,066 of JAUESH010000036.1, forward strand.
GAAGGCCAGTTCCTCGAATGGCTTGGATGAATAACATAGTAATAGAGTTGGTGGTAGGGTCATTTATCAGCTGAAAGACCGGACATGTCCGGAAAAATGACTGGCGTTAGTTACATAACGAGGTCTTCGAACTGAACATTGAAGAGCACCGATTAGCTAAACTAAAACACTCGACTGCTTGTTTCAATCGATTGCATATAGTCTCATAGAGCAGTATTATACATACATATATATCTGTATTTGAACACGCGATGTCAGAGTCAGTAAGCGAACGAAATTTATCGGTCCAGAGGTAGAATATTGCACCTTAGTGATAGTTCCGCTTTCTTTAATACACCGGAGAAAACTGTTTTGTTGAAACAACGAATACCAATTTAAACTAATTGCAATTAAGTCCATACAAATTGGGTTGAATTTAGGGTAAACCAATTTCAAGATGTAACAAGTTTAAACATTCGTTTTAGAGTTTATAATGACTAATATCTTATCATTTTATTATCACAACTTACAAGATTACAAGACGTAAGTTTTCTTTAAGTGGAGGTTCAGTTGCTATACTTCAACATCTATAATCAACGCCTCCACTTTTAAATCCGTGCTATGAGTTATACGAGCATTGCATGTACAGCAACCAGAAGGCTGATTGGATCGTTGATTGCGATTAGAAGTTATCTACCTGATCAGTATACCTGTAAGTAGGTGAATGTTCAAGCCTGTCATAATATAGGTACTGAGGGTTTAAATCAGGACGTATTACGCTATTATATTACGTTGGTGTGAACACTTTTCATTTCACTTAACTCTCACATACAGTGTAGAGAATTAGTCATAACTCAGAAGCTACATCATACGATTTGTGATCACGATCTAATAGACCTTTACTACTGGTAAAATAATGGTAATTAACCATTTCTCATTTTCAAGATTTGTTTTTATTGGTGACAAGACATTCATTTTCTATAATTTATTCATAAATTATACAACAGTGTCATCTTAAAAATAATACATTGACAAGTAAAAACATGTTTAAAAAGTAAATAAGTTGTTATGCTATTTCTGTAAAGCAATGGGAGAAGCAGTTTCGTTTCGTGGTTAGAGAAACTAACTAAGTAGTAACCACAGAAACAGACACCAGCTGAAATGAAAAGATATTCATTTCCGTTAAGCATGCTTAGTGCAGAAAGTGCTTGTCTTGTTAAATTTTTCGTTTCCTGTTCCTGTGTTTAGTTCAAATCGATTAGACTATAAAACACTTTAGTTGAAAGCTCTAAAGTTCATTTTCTGTAACTTAAACAACCCACAAGTTCGTAATTAAGTGAGACTCTTTATAACATTGCATGAATCATGCAAGTTTTCATAACATTCATAAACTTTTATTATCTCGTGTAAACATTTATAGCCCGATCTTCGTTTTGCATCCGGGAAAACTTTTTATTAAGTCAGCAACATTTTTTATGCATAAATTACCATGGTAATTTTGTCAATGAGAAGTGTTTTTTGAGAAATAGAAATTAAGCCTTTATGTTTCTTTGTAATTTCTTTGAAGTCGCAGACAGAGGTAGATCGTGCGATATCAATTTTCATATACTTATACGTCTAACCGCATACACGTAATCCGCTCACGAATAGGTAAAATGTATTCTCCTTCGCGTGTCGTTAGCATCGTTTCCGCTTTGATTCGGTTGCGTGGCAAGTGAATTAATTCTCAGTCAATTTTCAAACTCGACGCTCTAGTGTATTTTGAGTTTCTAGCCCGGCTAATTGCCCAGCAAACACGATACATAATATTTTTGATGAGATGATTGAAAACAGTTCAATCATCATTTAGTAAGATTTAGGATTGAAATAAGTGAAACAGACTTTTACAAACTGCAAACGAGAAGCGAAACCATTATTTGTGGTATGTGCTTTCGGCCTGCCCTAGTTACAGTTATTATAACTGAAAATTACATACATACTGCGATTCATTGATTCTATAGGTAATAAGTAACAATGCTATATCGATATCAATTTTATAAACTTATCGACTGTTTGCGTTATTACCTTCATTCTAGATTCTTAATTTTAATTGCAGAAATAGGAATTTCAAGTCATTTTTGAAAATCTTGTCATACTTAATTTGCCTTTGGGAGCCGAAAATAGAATTATAGATTATACAGATGACATATATGTATTCCTTGCTAACGCGAAAGTTATATACATGCTGTATTTGGTTGTGCCAGTGGAAAGTGATGTAATGAGCATTATCTATATGTGTCCCTGCTATTTGTCTAGTCAGTAATTGGCGTTAGTTCCGTCGCTAGTCTATTATCTCGTTATCTCGTCTGCTTGTTAAAGACATGAGCCGAAAATGATAATTCTTGAGATCTCAGTGCAATCAACTTAATTGCACTTGAGGTTCTTCTTGTTCAAATAAAAAACCATCAATCTGGAAATCCATAGAAAGGGTGTTATTAACTGAGCCTTTGCATTGTTTCTTGGTCCGTGGTGTGTGCATAATATGTATATTTTATAAAGTAACTTGAGAATGATTCCACCTTGAATATGAGTTACATTATTGAATAGAAGCCTACTTTGAATCGGCCGAGCCGCTCTACTTTCCTCTTCTCTGCCGTTCCATGCTTAAATATGCATTAGAAACTCGGCTTTTCGTGAGCACATACACCAATTTTTTGTCAAGCCAATTCAAACGATATCTACTCAGTCAGGAATGTAAATTATTTATTGTACCATTTTCTCAGGTCAACTCTAAAAATACCAAAAAGATTACAATATATTCGAGCTTTTATGCCCAAAATATTGATTTTGGTTTAAAATACGAATATTCTTCATATAATATATGAATAAATAACTGTGAAATATATTTATTTGTTTGTAAATGACATCAATTTTAGATTTGAATCAATTTTTTTTTATATCCAACTTTTTCAGCATTTATGGGACATCGAACCCTTGGAACATTGAACTCTTTATGTATTTTATATACAAATTACTTTGCAGTATTTACAATTTATTCACATTTTTTATCAAAGACGGCAAAACTTTCACATAAGAATGATAAATTAAATTGAAGGATGAAATGAATGAATGTTTCTTTACTTTTGATCAGAGTTTTGTTTGCATCTCTCTTTCTGTGAATTTATTTCCAGAGTTAGGAAATCACTGTAGAGGTAACTGATCAAAATATTGTGAGGTGCGTTTCGACGTTCCACCATCAAATAATGTAGAGGTGCCCAAGTCCTGGCACCCAGAGACATATCATACAAGAGTTGACGGTCATTTTCACTTACGTGCTTGGCAAAGTTTACATATGCCCTAAATTTAATGAGAAGAAATTAATTATGTAATTTGCATTTAAAAAAATATATTATTCCTACATCCTTTAAGCTGCATAAAATAAAATTATACTTAATCACCTAAACTGTGAGCAAGTTGTCTGTATGGACGCAGTTTTAAGCCGTGATCCCATATCGCCAAGTAGCTTTAAAAATTTTAAACCCCGAAAACGACTGCCAAGGATGTAGATAGTGTGAAGGCGAGTGAGTCTTTCTAGTATACGGATCAAATACGAAGATCGCAAGTAGAGCTTCGATGTCGAGCCTAAGTTAGATAAAATTGATTCGTTAAAGAACCATTTGATTAAATTACTAATTGGTCAATTTAATTTTCTTTTTCCTAGAACCGTAGCTAATGCTTAATGAAACTAAAGTACTATCTCTTTCATAAATTGATCGATTAATTTTTCATTTGCAATTGCTTATACTTTATATTGAAATTTCCTTTTTTATTGGAGTAGTGACTACTTTATGTTCCATTTCCTCATGTTTCTGATAGCCATCCTTTATATCTCTTTTATATCTTTTTTATATCCACTTTATATTCCCGAAGGATATTAATTTTGTTATAAATGCAACGAGTTCTCCTATGTGGCGGAAATTGAATGCAGAAACTTCCGTAAGCCTATCGCTTGAGAATCGCTAATTACAAATAACAGAACCTGTGCAATTTGAAATGGAGAGCTCTTCTACATTCTTGTTTGTTAATGAGAGTTGGCGCAGAATATCGTCACTGTCAGACCTGGCATCGATGCTGAACTTCTTCAGAAAAGGCATTCGTTTAAGCTCCTCAATCACGTCTTCAGTGTTCATGTGATTGTTCTTCACCTGAATGAGGACAAATTGTTTCCTTAAGGACGTGCTCAATTTTCACACAATTTGTCTAAAGAGGCACTTGCTTTAATAACCACTTAAAGATTCAGAAAAATATTAATTTACAATCGTTTTTCCTTCTTTAAATATTGATTTTTACCTCGAAAACTGTCCATATAGTTGGATCACGTACTAGTCGTTCGAAAAAAGTATTAACCCTTTTCAAAGTGTAAAGATCTCTACAAGGCAAGTGCGAGAGTATTTCAAGAAGAATTTCAGGAGGCAATGAAGTGATGTTTGTTTCATTCAGGATTTCTTGATTTTTTTCGATTTTAGATTGATCAGGGATCAAATTTTCAGAAAACTTGGAGCGTTTCGACGGATAGTCTTCGAGACACGTTTCTACAAGACTTTCGTCCCTCCAATCCGTGCGCATTCCCATATTGGGACTTCCGGTTCGTGTCTCTGGTCCTCAAATTTGTATTTTACATTTACAGCATTCACAAAAATTTTGTCACCTTGAGATCTGTTAAAACCGGCTTCCCAAAAAAATATTTTTGACGTCCCACTTCGATAGTTTTTGAATTTCTGTTGTTTCGATTTTCGTAGGTAATTTCATGTTTTTTAAAACATACGAAATTTCAATTTTTGTTATTTTAGGTAACATAAATATATTTGGGGCTTAAAATATACTAAATGTTTACAGTCATTCGAAGTTTTGTTAATTTGACATAGAAAGTACTTTTCAATGGGACAAATGGTGTATTATTCCACGGTTAATTATTTTTACCTCAAGTCCCACGACAATTACATGGCGCTAGGCATGTCGTGCTTACTAGACATTCCAACAATCAAATTATGAAATAATCAAATGAATATAGGCACAAAAAGGAATTATTACTTCCTATCCTTATTCCTCTAGAATTGCAACTACAAATATGCAAAAATAGACAATTATTTCTTGAGTTCTAATATTTTTTTTACAAAAAATTTCTCATTATTTTTCAGTAAATGTCAAGGATATACATTTATATTTTTAAACTCGTTTTCTAATCGGTTGATCAATTTGAAAATTGTTAAAATATCGATTTCACTTCTTTTGCTTGAATATGTTTATTCAATTGGAAGCCTTTGCCTTTTCTTAGAAGTGTTACTTAAGCATTTTATTATTTTCTAGTACCTGTGAACGAGTGTTAAACACGTAACAAATAATATTAAATTTCATTGTTTCATTGTGTACAAGATAAATATTTTTATTTGCAAATTACAAATTACAAACTTGCGATCTCAGCTTACAGAACAATTGATTTTATACGTATTCGAACTTTGAATTGTATATTAATGCCTTGTAATTTTATTACTCTTGCAAATTAAAAACCACCTCTGAAAACGTAATTTGTGTTTAGAATTGAAACATTTAATAATTAATTATCGCGGGTTCTATATTTGTATCGAATAATGCACTCGATGATCGCCCACTCGAATTCCGAGGCGATCTCGTTGCTGTTTGCAGTCTTGTACTTTATTTTATAATCCGATTTTAGCAAGTCAAATGAATGAATATTCGAGTACCATTAACATTGCTAGATCGATATAGGTATTATTTTCATATTACGTGTGTACAATGTATATCTACCGGAAAATCAATGGTGAATTCGTTTTACGATTCGACGATGTACGAAATAATAAAAAATGGGTTCCTTCCCTAGGGGAGAATTTTGTACGAAGTATAGCAGGCAAGAGTCACTTCCAAGGTAAACTCTATTTTCAGCGGACCGACCGACATATGTACTATCAAACGTCGATTGCTCTTTTAATCATTTTCCCCTGCAAAAAAGTCGATCCCCTTGAAATTTGCGAAACTTGGTGTGGACAAGATATTTTTTTTATTTATTATTTATAACGAGATAGTGAATCGCTTACATAAATTATAAATATAGTGCGATCTTGTATTGATTGGAGAAGAAGGTTAATAAATTTTGCTCCATATTCAATTTATTAGATTAATTTCAATTTCAAAATCTCTTTTTGAAGTTTTAGATAACAATTTTTTATTTATTTTTTTTTGATTAGAAAATTTTTATATGGTGATAAGATAATATTTTATTGAAACCTTTTTATTTTTTGTTGCAGATACATAATGTTGTCCCAAATAAAAAACAGTTCCATTGGAAAGCTGGAAGGTAAAAGACCAAAGGAACTGATGTCATCTTCCAGTCTTTCGGGGATGTCACAGTTATCAAATAGCAGTGAAGAGGCCTTAGAACCTTTTGTCCATTGTTCCCACACCGGCAAGTCAGATAGGTAAGAAAAAAGTTAAATTATTTAAATGTGGGTAGAGTTTGATTTATTATTTATATATTTCAATAAATATATATTTTTACATAATAATATTTATAAACTTAAAATATTGTAAAATACAAATAATTTGATTAATATCTTCATTTTTAATATATTTGTTATTAATATTTTTCATATGATTAGAAATATCACCTTTTATGGTAGGGCTCTGTAATATTAGAAATGTTTTCGTGATTCCGTTTTTACCGACGAATGATATTAGGATGGCGCTACCTTTCGGGCAAGAGAAATCTGGAACTGGAAATAAATATTAAATATTTTAATTTAACTTTGGCATAAATTAATAAATTAATTTTTAAATAATTTATTCTAATGAAAAATAATGACAGTCCGGAAACAATTAATTTCCAGATTCTTGATTGATTCATAATCAGAATTTTACTAGATACAAAAACAATTTTGAAATTACTGATAGTGCCAAGATATTGAAATTTGAAATATGCCCTGTCCGAAATTTTATTTTGAATTAACAATCTCTACTTAAAATTAAAGCAAATTAAAAACAATTTTCTAACTTAAAGCTATTTAAAATCAGAATTAAAGAGGAGTTTTACTACTCTTATTCTTTTTTATTTGGATTTTTAAATTTATTTATCTTTCTCTCGTTTGCTGATAAGAAATCGCTCGAAAAAAATTTCGTTTTTTCAGAATATATAGTAATTTTATTTCAGAGCCTTTTTTTTATCCAAAAAGGTTGAGTGAACCGGTTACTGTTACAGACAACTCTCACGTGCATTGTTATGCGATCTGCGTTTAAATTTTTCAAAAACATAGAATATAGAATACATGTATAGAACTCTAGCAAGAAGGGAAAATGACAGTCAGAGCACGCGATTCGTACAACATTTACGGCTCACGTTCTATTCTTTTTCTTTCCGCATTTCGACACACAAGGCCTTCAGCATATGCAAAGTATTTTGCTTCCGCAAATCCTCACCTCGCTTTATAGCCTACGATTATATTTTAAATTTTATATTTTACACTATATCCTTTTTATTTTATATTTTACAACTACCTTGAAAATCATTATGGTGGCAATGGAAAACACATTTATTTTTCTGCTTGGCGTTTTCTTATCAACAAAATAGATAAATATACTATTTTTCGTTTGTTAAAACTTTAGAGCTATTTAAATTGAATGAAATTTAAGAAGTTTGGAAAGAAAGTATAACTCTTTTTTTCAAATTACATTTCCTAATTTCAATGATCTGTTTTAAATAGAATTAATTATTTAATTATGCTTCAGTTATAAAAATGGACAAGAAAAATCTTTCTATTTTTAATTTAATGCGAAAAAATACGTAAATTAAATTATAGTAAAAAGAAGTAAACTGCGCATGAAATTGGTTTTGTTCTACCTGAGTAGATTTGTTTTTTTTTTCAATGGCCTTTTTCTCAGGACAAGCGTCCATCTAATAAATTAAAAACTTCTATTTTCAGTACAACGAAGGACAAAAGTCCGCAAAGCAACGAATGGCTACTGAATGGACCAACTGGGAATAAATCGTCTGTTTTACGCTTCAAGTACGCACTTTATGATTTTTTTTCCCATCACTCATTATATACATGAACAGTCTACAATGTCTCGTGTCATCTCAGTTCTAGATCTTCGATGAATAAGAGACTTGTTTTTCCTACTTTATTCTCAGAATTAACATCAACAATTCTCCTCGCAACTCTCAGATATTTCTATCTTATTTTCTTAAATTATGAAGCTTTCAATTGCGATTAATTGAAAAAAATTTCTACTCTATCCTGGTATTTTAAATTCATAAATATATAAGAATCTGTAAATTAAATTATAATTGGGATTTATGTTTTCACATTTATAACATAAAAGTATTAATTTGCTTTTTTAAATATATTTCTAGTTAGAATAAAAAATGAGAAAGTCACACTCGATGTTGCAGTTTCTAAAAAACTGACTTTCTTCTCCTTAGATGCTCAGCTTTGTCAACGCCTCCGGAAGAATCGCCAGCTAAGCGGCTTCATATGACCTACAAGATTTTCCAGACTGACACGAAACTCATCAGTTTGCTTCTTCAATCGCATGGCTTTTCAGAGGTTAGTCCCAAATTTTGTAAAATATTTCCATATACCCAAAAAAATTTTTTCTGGCCAAAGAAAAATTATGTTGAATTCTTTTTAAATCTCACGAAGCCACTTTAAATTTTTTTAAATCCAATTTAAATACTTTGAGATCATTTGAGATCTGGTAAAATTCAAAAAATTCTTTCTAAATGTCTCAAAGACTTTTGAAATATTTGGAAATTAGTTCAATTCTTTTGAAGATGGGTCGCAGACAGGGTCCCAGATATAAACTGATATTAGTAAATAAGAAACTATTTATCGATCGTAAGAAAAACTTTATTACCTAAAATGTAAATGAAACGATATTATTTCGTAAGAATGAAATATGCACTTTATAGCTTCGTCTTACAAGTTAAGAATATTAGAATCTTAAAATTACTTAATCGCTTAAACGAGTTACAAAATTCTCGTTACGTAATATCAAATTACTATTTACCAATTTGTTTCCAAAATTGTTAATTATTCTTTTTTATCACAATTTACGTACGCTGCTAATATCTATATTCTCGAAGTTCATCCTTTCTATAAAAAAATCACGTCGGCTATCAAACTCTCATAATAAAACTATTTAAAAACGCTTCTCGAGAGAGGCAATGGCAAAATTGCGAGTCGGATAATTTACTAACTTCAGTATTCGGTAGTATTTAATTTTAATACTGATAAATGTGCAGTCTATTGCGAAACAAAAAAATGACAGCGTCTAATCAAACGGCAGCCAATTATGTCATGGTCGTAGCGGATTTGCACCACTATTTTTGTAACTGTGTGTGCAAATTCAACGAAAAGTTGCATCCCAGTTTTTTTATGAGAAATTATAGTACCAGTGAACTAGTTTCAGAATTATGTAAATTGGTATTCAAATCCTGCTAGAAGCACATAAACGCGGTTACAAATCCTTTTTGAGAGTATTATACTTTTTAATTAATAATTACAATTTGGAAGTGGAGCTGAATGTTGAAATATCAGTTCTTTCGTCGAGTTTATGTTAATCCAAAAACTACATATGATCCACGAATTCACTGGTTATCAACTCACTCTGACAACTAGTCACTGAATCAACTTTTCGAAATTTGACACTCACTTAGCCTCGCTACTATTGTATGCAGTTACTCCAGAACCAGTGTGAACCAGGACACAGATGAACATCAAGATTTTCCTTCGCAAATGCACTCCTCAGCATCGCGACTCCCTCACAATCCAACCCCCAATTGGCAAGATTGCCAATCCTCTTCAATTTTTTGCAGCTGTTAAACATGTGCAAAACCAATGAAGCTGAGACTTTGCTAGCCTCGTAGATATAAAAACAGTTAAGATTCTGTACAAGACTGTTTTCCCACTTCTCAAACTTCCTGCCTCCTCTCGGTTTTGAATCAACTTCGAGAAACTTCTCAATGTGTTCGTCTGAAAGGTCAAAACAACTGTGGATATGAAGAGCAGTCAACTCTGGAGCGAGAGAAAGAATCTTCATGATCGTAGCTGCACTCACAGTCCTTCCAAGCTGGACCTTCCTCAAGTACTTCAAAAACGGAGGATCAGCTCCCTCGGACCACATCACATTGCATCCGTCTTTAGTCAAAGTTCTCAAATTGGGACAACTCCAGAAGACCTCTTTCAGATCCAGATCCACTGGAACTTCACTCTGAGCGAGTCTGATGTCCAATTTCCTGAGATTGCTCCCATTCGTTCTAAGGTACTCATAGAAGCCAGTTAGCCACTCCTTCTGTGCAGGGATTCCATGAACGCTGAGAGAAGTTACAAAGGGAAAGAGTTTCAAGGCCTCTGGCGGATGATGAGGTTCGGAGATATGAAGTTTCTCAATGAGAGGACAAGCCTGAGCAAGAAGTTCCAATCTGTTTGGAGTCGTTCTCGAGCTTCTAGCCTGAGTCAGGTTGAAAGGAGTCTTCAAATCCAGGACTCCTTTGCTCATAATCTCCACTACTCTTCCCATGTGGTTGTATTCAGCCAGGGATTCCAACCTTGGAACATGTTCCAAAGCTAATAAAACTCCAGCACTAGTGACTCCAGTATTGGCGACATTCAGAACCTTCAGAGTCTCACACAAGAAGTTCCTGCGATCATAGTATTCAAGAAGAATATTCTGCTTATCCTTCTTCTCTCTCCGGGAGCCTCTCGCTTTGATCTTAGATATGAGAGTCTTCAGCCTTGACCAACTGGTCGTTTCTCTCGCAGCAAAGTCTGGAATCCTGTCCCTGAACTCTACTTGGAGCAGCAACTGTTTTAGACCCGTGTCAGTCACTTGTCGAGAACAGGCGACGTCCAGGATCATGAGTTTGGGACAAGCCTTGCCTACTACTTGAAGAACAGCGTCACTCGCTATATTTCGAAGAGTCAGACTCTGGAGATTCTTCATGCTCGTAAGGGCTGTGCGAAGAAGTTTGCAGTCCAGTCTGAGAAGAGCTGATCGAGCAAGTTCCAGGGACTCTAGTCCAACTCCTTCGGTGGCTAGAAGCTTCAGGAGGGAGGTTTGGTGACTGCAGCCGTAGTAGCAGCAGAGGTTCACCTTGATTTTCTTGATATCATGGCCTAGGAGAAGAGCGTGGAGGTATAGAGGAGCTGGTCCGGATATTAGGGTGGATCCATCTGTAGAAGGTCCATCCAGCATTCTCGAGGTCTCATCGATGACCCGCGAGCGAAGTTGGGCCGGGAGTGCATTGACGTAGTAGGGTCTGATGGTTTGTTTTGCAAAGGCTAGGACCTGAGCTGCTGGTGACTCTTGCGACAGCACCTGCAGACGACGGCACGTCCCGTCGAGTTGTTGGCACACGCGCCCCAAACTAAGGTCTACGAGAGACTTAGGCTGACGGTGGCCAGGCATCTTCTCTTGTTCATTCACTGGAAAAAAGAACGGGTTTTTATTAGCTTTTGGTGCAAATTTTTTAATTTTATTAAATTGCTTTAAATTCTATTTAATCCCTTGAATTTATCTCGAGTTGAGTTAATTCCGTTAAGTTAATTTTACATTCCTTTGAATTTACATCTTTGAATTTGAATCCTTTTGAATTTTTTCAAATTCTTATGATTCTTATCTTACTTCTTATATATTCTTATCTATGAATTCTCTTAAATTTCCCTGAATTTATCTCTATTTAAATTAATTCAATAATTCATTTCACCTTCAATTCTTTTTAAATCTCACGACATTTTTTTAAATCTTCTTAATTTTTTCGAAACCTTTTTAAAAATACACTAAAAAAATCTGTTGAAATTTGTTTAATTTACTGGAAATGTATTTTAAAAGCTTTTAAAATCTTTGAAACTCCCACGAATTGATTTAAATTCATTGAATATTGTGAATTCTTTGAAATTATTTGGTATTCTTTGAATTTTCTGAATTTAAACATTTTTTTAATTTTCTTAATTTTTTTAATTCGTAGAGATTTTTCTTTCCTAATTTATACTTGATATTTTTTTTTAATATAAATTTTTCTCTACAAAAGACAACATGAAAAACAATTTTTCTTATTATCTTTAAAGATAAATATCGATTTTACGGAAACGGAAATTAAAAAGTAAAGATCTAAACGGCGTACAAAGGTAAACTTGTGATATTCATTAAATCGACGTGTGAATATTAGCGAAAAGTTGATAATGAAATGAAATGCGTCTCGTTTTTGTCCAGTGCCAATATAGAAAAGTGTATTTCTTGGTCTGCATGCAGAGTTAAAAAATGCAAAGCGTCTTTTTCTTTGCTAAATTTCCGTTTCATTGTAATTTCCAATTTTTATTTTGACGCGTAAATAAAATGAAGACCAACTTTTTCAATATTTTAAAATAATAAAAAGTCGTTTTTAGTGTGTTCCACTATCAGAAATATGAGAGTAATTACAATGCAAATTTAGCCGTCGTTTAAAAGTAGATAAACATAATATAGTGCACAAGAAAACAGTATTTGCAAAGCAGATAAGGAAAAAATTTTAATTAACGCGGAAGCTATCCTTACTAAATTATCCTTTTTTTGGAAGTTCAGTTCACTTGGAAAAACAACAAAAGACTATCTTCCTAATGTTAATAAGTCCAGTAAAGTATAAGTACAAACTGACTTAATTATATAGATAGCAAAAAAGTAAAAAACTGTGTTCGTTGCAAAAGGTGTCTCTCAAATGTTATTATGTGTCATTAAAAATGACAATGTTTCGTTTTTTCTTTAACATTTTTCTTTAACATTGCTAGCAATGAAGAATGATAAAACTTTTTGAATATTGAATTAAGTCTTAAATACAACATGGAAAATGTTGAACTATTTAAAAATTCAGTTTGTAACAGTAATTAGCATGTATAATTTGATCTTATTTGCAATAAAGTTTGATATAATTCCTCAACTTCGAAAGTGAATATCTTCTGATGAAATTTTACGTACTCGTTCTTACCGAACCCGAAACCAATCGCTTCTTAAAAGTACCTTGACATTTAAAGGAGAGGCAGCAGTGTCTTAATTTGATACATTCTTCGGCCTCTTACACTTTACAGAATGTAACAGCAGACGATATTTTTATGTTAATGAGTAGGAAGTGCAGGACTTCCTGTTCACATATAAGTTCTAAAACCCATACTCATAAAAAGTCCTTATCAAAAATTAAAATTTCTAACACCCATTATGGGCCAAATTAATTAACGTATTTTTGACTCTACTTTACAATTTGAAATTTCACATTACATATATTTCTATCCTAATTTTTGAAGAAAACAAAGTCGCATTAAAAGATATTATTGACAGTTAAAAAAACTACTTCATCTTATTTTCCTCCTACGAGTCACGATGTCATGAATAATCATGAATTTTATTTTCCTTAGAGATCAAAACATGGAATTTTTCGCACAATCCATACCCCCCTTACTTTTACTGCAGTTTAAAATAGAAATCACGTTTTTGTCTTTGCATTTGCATAATAAACAAAGCAAATTATATTCAAATTTTTTTATTTGTATAGTTTCTCATACAAGAACTGTCAGTTTCTCTCTTTTACATTTTCCAAACTCAAAATATTCCAAAATTTCAGACTGTCATTGTTAGACCTGCATTAGACCTGCATTTGCATGCCAAGTAGAATAAAAATAAAAATACCTTCTCCTCTGATAAGAATACAAAATTAAAAGTTCAAACTCTTTTCATAAATAATCTCTCAATTAGAATTAGTGTGAAATGGGTTACTGAATCAAATCAGTAAGGATTATCACTGATTGACAATGAAATTTTCAATGATTGCTTCAGTAAAATTTGACTAACTTTCAGTGAAATATCACTGATTCAAATTTAGAGAAATGTGATTAAAATGGCATTTTTGATCAAATTTCGTGTCTCAATGAATTGAAAAAGTTGATAAACAGGTATGATGAATGTAATATTGACGTATCAGATTGAGATGTATATATATATATATATTACACAAATACATAAAGGCATTAAATCTCTTGCATTGACAAAAGACGCAGTTAGCTTATTTATTGGCCTATTTGCAATGCCTCGAATAACTTATGTAAAAAAGATGAATTTATATAGGTAAGGCATAACAGCTTTCCTAATAAGCGAGTCGGCCCAAAATGTCCAACTTCGGCATATAATAAAGATATTTTGACTTTTACGCCCAGAAGTCCAGAAACGTCATAATAATATCCTATTATATATGTAATACTGGTACTGCGACATGCGATGATCAGTCATTTGAACTCCCAAGTGGAATAAACATCGCTAAAGAGATAAACCTCGTGTTGTGGTTATAATATCCGAGAATTATGCTCTATTCTTAATTAAGGAAAGACTTCAATTTTATGGGCCTTGATTAGCAAAATGAGAGACAAGGGGAGTAACGAGTGCATATATACTCCTCAGTTCTTTTCTTTTTTGTGTCCCTCTTATATTAATTAAATTCAGAGTTTTTGGTATCAAGTTTTACACACGGAGAAACCTATTAATATCAACTTTTCTTAAAATACGTTGCAATTAAGGGACAAACGTTTGCCCCTAAATTGCAACGCAGTTTAGAAAAATTGATATTTTAGGTTTCTCCGTGCATAATTTTTTGTAACAGAAACGTTTTGTGTCTCGATGTATTTATTTTTGATTAAGGGCATATGTTATTTACCATAAGAGCCAATTTAGTTTCGCTAATTTTACATTCGCAATAATAAATATTTTTCACGCCACATGCCCTTCAAGTATGTTTTTGGAATAAATCCAAATTTTCTTAAAGTCTTTAATAACCCAGACATCAAAGCATTGGACTGAAATAAGTCTTCAATTCTTTAGGGAAAAATTCGAATTACAATTTAAGTTCATTTTACTCCACATATTTATTTTTTTACATTTAGTGGCACCATTCAGCCGCCATTTCTCGATACATTTCGCGCCTTTTTTGCACGTTTCTCGTTCACTTTCACTTTATATAATTTATGTCATATTACGCGGAATACACTCACGTTTTACGTTGACACCGATAAGAAATTACAATGAAAGAGTAGACGACACATTTTCAAGCAAAGTTTGTTTTCATCTGCAACGTATCATTTGCAATATATGTGCATGTATGATGAGTATGACTTTTACTCTATCGGGGCAAATCTTTCTTCGCGTCAATTTTACACGTACAGAGACAGCTATCACTGCGCGTGCCACTTTAGACGGCGGCAGATGATTTCAAGTACCTCAATCAAACTGACATCATGCTGGTAGAAAAACTCAAAGTTTATCACTTTGCGAATTTAATTTTTGACTCACTACTGCAGTTTGAAAAAATTCTTTCTCAGCTTTTTTCTGTGTTATTCCAGATCTTTGTTTTCATTATTACTCCGTGTTATAAGGAAACTTTCCGAATATTTAATATCCATAGAGAGGAAAAAATTGTTTCATTTAGGAACAAAAAGGTGAAAAATTCACTTAGAAATTGAATCACAAAGTTAAATCATTTCGGACGATAGAAAAATTGAATGCAATTGTTATTCAATAATTTTAATATGAATCTAGACTCAAATTGGCGAAACTTCGGATTATATGATCTTTAGTTACACTTACATGAAAAAAGATGATATTACAATGCACGTGTGAATTGAGAAAAGCTTTTGAAGAGAAAGTAACTTCCAAATCATAAATATTTTTCGAAACTAAAAGTAGGATTTCGATTTTTTTTTTTTACATATATTATAAATTGTATTGTACTTTTTATATATAAAACTATCCATCGACCTTTACTTTTTGAAAAATTTTAAATACACTTGGCATGTACTAACATCCCACATTTTTAGCTCAGAATGTATAAAGCAAATTCAGAAAATTATTTCTAAAAGAACATGCAGTTAGTCACTTCACCATTTTTGAAAAATTGCAAATTCACATAGTTTAAATATCCTTTCACTGGAAATGCATGAAACTTATTTTCTTGAAGGTATGAAATGATAGTTTTCAGTCAATTGTGTGTGTTGAATGATTTTTTCTGAATGTTTACTAAATTTCTTTAAATTTTAAAGTCTTCAGGCCTTTCTGCAGAAAATCGAATAATTTCGTAAGTTTTAAGTCAATTTTTGTGAGAGTAGAATTTTTTCAAAATATAAAATAAATTGTGGGTACGAAAAGGAGTTATTGGGTTTTGTTTGCACTTGAAATAAATTGGAAAGGAAATCCATATCCTACCTTGAAACAAGCAAGTCCCCTACGGGTGTCTCCTGAGCGGTAGCTCGTGCTAGACTGGCCTTACGGCTTTGAAATTATAAACGTCTGGTGAAACTGCACCCACCACTGCGCCGAGCTTCTCTTCTACCCTGCCATGATTCTTAAAATACTATAGTATTTTATTTATTTAAATAGCGCGCGACAATGCCCTCATCTCTGGAATCTGATTACGCCTATTTCGAGACTGACACTTTGCCCCTGCATAAAAATCTTTGTCAGTTTCTAATACTTAAAACTTGTATTTCAAAATTCCCTTCTTTAGTAATCCATTGATATTTAAAAGCACGAAGTGGTAATTTGAAATTTATTCCTTTGAGCTGATGGAAAAAAATTGTTTGGCATCGAAAATAAACAAAATACCTTGATTTAGTCAATATTCTGTCATTGGAAATTATTATAGTCACAGGAATTTTATGCCAACTGAGACATGTTTAATTGGTCGACCTTAAGTCCATTGAGTCCATAAAACGTTTTTGAGTTGGAGAGAAATAATTGAATGAGAATTTTTCTCTGATTGGCTAATTAGATTAACTAATTGGATTGAAAAATTCACAGCGACAATAATTTGTTGAGTATAAATGTAATTTTAAGAAACTTACTCTTGGTTTGTATAAAATAAAATGAGAATTACAGAAAATTGTATAAACATTCGTAAGACAAATATTTTTTATGATTACAGCTGCTTTAAACTTTAATTTACATTGAGAAGAGAAATTTCCTTAACTTGGTCAATTGCTTATAAATGAAAAATATTCCATTGAGTCAGTTGAATTTTAATCAAAAATATCTTATTGTCCTTGATTTTATTGGAAAGGAATTTCTGTTCATTGCAAAATATTTATTTTAAAAAAAATATTTGATAAAGATCAAAATTTTATTTAGTAATTCTCTAATTGAACGTGAAATGTAACGTTTGGAAGGCTTCCAAATTTTATTGTATAGTGGAAATTGATTTAAAAAATCAAAGGAAATGTCATTTCTAATCGTTTCCGACATTCTCGATTGGACGTAATTTGCATCCGCCTTATTGGTTCGTGATTCGAAATACCGACAACCGCTAGCAATTCAAACAGTGGTCGGCTCATGTGTAATGGCATAGTGCCAATTTCCAATAAGTGACGTTGTGATTAAATGATAAACAAAATGTTAATAACCCAAAAAGGTTATCTTCAATTAAAATATATAACTTTTATGTACCTCAACACTCATTCAGGGGAGCTCAAAATTTTGGAAATTCTTTTTTTTATCACACATAAATATCGCATTCTAATTTAAGACTCACGTGCGCATGGTTCGCAAATTAAGTCACGTAGCAATTAATTAATTCTGAATGCGACTCATAATCGCTCGTCAACTTTATTAATCATATAATGTGGGATAGCCAGTCGGAAGTTCCAGACTCAATGAAAAACCGGTTTGTTTTCATTCGAATTAAGAATTGCTTAGAGATTCCTCACAACCAATAATCGAAGGAAGATTCTTCAAAAGTGGAACGAGGTAATGCTCATCAGAGAGATTTTCCTAAACATAAATAAAAAATATTACTTGTTTTCAATTCTAAAAAGTATTCTTAGTCATATAAACATTTAACGCATTTAATTTATTATCAATAGAAATGATCATCTTGCATAAAATGTTGTTGAGAAATTAAACATTAAGTAATAAATAAAATTGAAGTAGAAAATATTGCTTAGCAGCAAACGATAGGATTATTGACAAATGAAACAGAAAAGGATTATTGTTTGTGCATTTTAGATTGTTCTAAGTTAATAGAATTTCAGATCGCTTACATTGAAACGTATATCTGCAAAAAAATAAGTGATGTTGTAAGAAGTCAACCTTTCGAATAAAATTTCATATTATAGATGATTTCATTGTTGCTAAAAGTGAATAATTAGAGTAATTATAGGATTTCACATTTTTCAAAGGACTTTCAATTTTTTTTTATCTCTTGATAATAATGAAACGGAACATACTTGAATATAATAAAGGGCAAAAGAGATTGACGTATGCAAAATTAATTCTGATCGACGCATAAGCCATAAGCAATTACAGAACTACGTCATTCATTTTACCGGATGCAGTTTCGTTGCTCCCCGCAGTCAAGTATTTCCCGCTTAGATCGACTCGCGCTTTTCAATAGTTTCAATATAATTATGGTCTTTATACATTATGAGCGGAAATTTCTATTCTTTTCTCTTTTCTTATTCTCATAAAATATAAATGGTAATTATGTATCTAAAAAATCAAGTTATACAACTTTGAAATCATTAAGAGAAATAATCAGTAAAAAAAACTCCTGTTATGAATTACATAAAGATTTGTATAATAGAATACAATTAAACTTTCCTTATTTTTGAGTGTGGACTTTACCTATGATAAGGAGTTTAATATGTATATTGTCGGAATTTAAATTTCTATTTTTAAGGGGAATTACACAAAAACTAGTTTGAGAACCGGATGCAGAGAACAGTCACGTCTCAGCCAAAACCGCAGTGATATTATTTCATTCAGATTTACTAATTTAGCGGTTGACCAGATAATTTTATGCTTCCATGTGAGGGACGCAATAAACAATTCAGTGGGGCAGATGACCTTAAAGTTTCGTGACTGAAAAAACCAACCAATGGACTCTCAGAGATGACTTTCTCAAAAAACCGTCCCTTGTGGATTTTTAGAAGAATTTCAGTGAATTTTTTCGCAAATTTTGAAATAATTAATTATGGCAACCAGCAGTGGTCTAATTATTCATAATGAGCGACTGGAGTCCTAGATCCATTCCTGGCATGTCCAATCGGCCAGTTTACCGCGACCATATGTGGAAGTATACGGTAGTTTCCGCATTGCGTGGTCTAGCGACGGTCCTTCCGCACACGGCATAAAGATGTCACGCTTTTGTTCGCTGAATTGCCCAGAGAGATTCGTTGAAGGACTTCTAAGGCGACAACGATCAGCACGCGTCATTGTTTTTGTCGTTTGGGACAAGGTTCTACGGTGATAAAAACGTCGTCGTTTGCAGTAAATTGTGAATTTATCATTATCTTTATTATAAATGCATTAAACCAACGATATACCTAACAAATATAAACGAAATAACCGCACTTCAACACGTTAATATATCACCTACTTGAAAGACGAAATATTATTTCAGATTTGAATCCCTAGTAAATCTCTATTTAAATGTATAGCAAATAAAACGAAATCTACTTACCCTATAAAAAAATGGTCTAGAGAGAATTTGTAGATCTTTTAAAGACCGATAATTATGTTTCCTATCATTTTCTCTGTATCTCGCGTTATTTGGCTTCAAATTTTTATTTTCGTTCGTTTTTTTAAATTTTCAAAATGTTATAAGTCTGAGAATTTTTTTTTATCGAAAAAATTCATAAGGATAAATTGTTCGACTTTCTGAGTACTACGAATATCCGTACATAGAATTTGTAAATTAAAAAAAAAGTGGTCTCAAAAATTTTCAAAATACTCTAACTTTTTGAATTTTTATCCAAAATGGCTGGCTAACGAACTTGACCTTCATTTTAGGACACTAAAAGAGTATACCAAAGGCCAATCCAATCTGTCAATTCTTTCGAAAGTTATCGTGCTAACAAACTAAAATCTATATGGGGCATTCCATGTCAAATCGAGCACTTTTGACATCGACCCCTTTCGATTTGACTGAAACTTTTTTTTATCTTTTTTTACCCTATCGAAAACATTTTTCAGAATTTTTTCAAATTTTTTTACCTAACCCAAAAAAAATTGTGGATTTTTTTAAAAAATGGCTTTTTTCTTTTTTAAATGGCCGTAACATTTTCAAAAATTGACTTATCGGGACGTTTTTTTTTTAATTTTTGTTTTTAAATGCTCTTTTCAGAAAAAAATGTATAAAAAAGTATACAGATCCATCTTCAATGTTTTTTTTTTTTAATTTTCGGAAAAAAACGGAAATTTCGAGATGATTGTCATTTTTAATTTTTTTTTTCTTTTTTTTATGAAAAACTAACATTTTCCACAAATTCTGTAAAATTTTCAGAGTAGGATTTTTTCGTTTTCTATTTTTCTTTTTCAATTGAAAAAAGAAAATTTTTAACTCAGCTTATTTTTCAAAAGTCTACTCTGAAGATTTTTTAGAATGTGCAGAGAAGCTTAGAATTTGGAAAATAATAATAATTAAAAGTAGTATTCATCGGAAAAATTGCAATTTTTTTTACAATATATCTTTATTTATATCTACTGTGCATAAACTACCACTACCACTTTTAATTATTATTATTTTTTATTTCCAAATTTGAAGGTTCTCTGTACATTCTAAAAAATGTTCAGAGTAGTGTTATCAAAAATAAGCTGAGTTAAAAAATTTTTTTTTCAATTGAAAAAAAAAAAATAGAAAACGAAAAAATCCCACTCTGAAAATTTCAGAGAATTTGCGGAAAAT
>JAUESH010000036.1:4611881-4623503 GCA_032275165.1 Synergus magnus
TTTTTTTTCAATTGAAAAAAAAAAAATAGAAAACGAAAAAATCCCACTCTGAAAATTTCAGAGAATTTGCGGAAAATGTCCAAGTTTTTTATGAAAAAAATAAAAAGAAATAAAAAATTAACAATCATCTCGAAATTTTCGTTTTTTCCGAAAATTAAAAAAAAAAACCGTGGAAGATGGATCTGTATAATTATTATGAATTTTTTTCTGAAAAGTGCATCTAAAAAAGAAATTAAAAAACAAACGTCCCGACAAGTCAATTTTTGAAAAAGTTATGGCCATTTGAAAAAGAAAAAAGCCATTTTATTTAAAAAAACCATAACTTTTTTTTGGGTTAGGTAAAAAAATTTGAAAAAATTCTGAAAAATGTTTTCGATACGGTAGAAAAAGATAAAAAAGTTTCAGCCAAATCAAAAGGGGTTTTTACATTCTCTGATGAGAATGTAAAAAAATTGATTAGCTCCTTATAACATAGAGATAAAAATCTTATTTTCTTTTAATTAGATGATAAATTAATAACAGGATCTTGAGTCTGTCAATCTTCATACAGCAACAGTTTTATGTACGCTTTTACATAAATTTTTTGCTTAAATTAAGTGTGAAGCGTTAGTTATGTAATGTTAGGCGAAGAATATACTGCGAAACTAATAAAAAATGATTGTAACAAAATGAGGGTTAAAGTAAAAAATATTCATAAGCATTAATGTAACTAAAGATATTTTCAAAGTCTCTTTTCCATGTAACGATTGCTAAGATGATTTTTGATTTAATCTACTTTCCAAAAAAGCACGCTTGTTCTGTATTTTTAATATTTGAGTCATTATAAAAAAAATGTTCTTTTTGAATTATTCACGATCGATGTTTGGAAAGCATCATTATTATACGAAACTCCGCAAGACCGAGATTCCGATAATTGACGTTCGCAGGAACTTATCATTAACTTGGTAATGTTGCATTTACCACACGCGGATACGTGTAACTCTTATCTCTGACTTTCATTTACTTGCCAATGCGTATCAAACGATTCTAGCTCTTCTTCTTCAGAAATATTCTTAATCGAAGGGAAAAATTAATTATGCTTCGAATCTATTCAATTTTTATTATTTTTCAATGGAAAAAAAACTAGGACACTAAATATCTATGTATTTTCACAACATGCACTGTCTGAAATAACAACAAAGAAGCTGTTTTTTAAATTAGATGAACCACATACGTAACTTCTCGTTAGTTTTGGATAAAAAACGTTGTTTACGCGATTCTTATAGCTAGATTGAATTCGCAGATATGAGTGTGTCGCTGGATTTGAATGTGATGTCTGCACAGATCAATTACCAAGACTAAATCACGAAAATTGCTCTTTATTTTTTTTTTATTTTAAAAATTGTCCTTTACAAGTACTGAAAAACTAAAAAAGTCTTTGTATAACAATATGCAAATACTTTAACACCTCTAATAAATAAGCTACAGCTCTTTCATCAGTTTTTTTTATTTTGAAAACACTTGTAGAATACAACTTAAGCGCGGTTTGTGGTAATTTATCTTGATAGAATCTTATCCCTGAAATCAGGAGAATCGAAGGCACTAGGGATGAGAAATTAATTAAATTTTTTGTACCTCGTTTTCAATAATTATCTCGATTAATGGAGAAAAAATATGCGGGATCCATCGGTTGGTAATTCCCGTTCTTCTAAGACAATGATTGTATTTGTGACGTAACGACCTATCAATCATATGCCTCATGTATAGAGAAGAAGCATGTGTCGATCAATGAAAAGTCAATGAGCCTGCCGTGTCCATGGTCACGTAGTTAATAGATTTGCAATTGCTTTGTCAGTCACTATGTCGTTAATTTTCAACGGAGATCCTCCCCACGCATATATTCCTCATAAATAATGAACTAATCATAAAAAAAAAATCTTGAAATTTCTCTGAATCATTCGAGAAAGCCTTGATTATTTGCAGGAACGAAATGTGGATTTTTATTTATGAAATATAGAGAGGAAATAATCTCTTAGCCCCTTTCTTTGTTGATATTCTATATTTTTTCTACCGTAATCTTCAGAAATTAATCAGTCCTTATAGTGTGACAAGTCTGATACCCAATCTAGACGAACAGCTTATAATCTACGTAGATTAGCAAGCTGCAGATAATTTCTGAGCAAAATATGAAATCTGAAATATTGTACAGGATTTTCAGTGCAAATATAGGAACAGCATAACTTTTGAGAAAAATTTTTAGAATTCAGTGAATCGAATTTCATGGAATGGTCATTTCCTGACCTTGAGAAACTGTAGCAAGAGCTGTCGACAAAGAGTTTTCACGATGAGGAAACAATAAATTATTATTGCAAAATGCGATTATATCGATATCCTCTACTTGTCAAAGACCTTGTGATTGACAGTATAAAGACTATAAACTGCTATGAATGAAATATGGTAAGCATTATTGCTTTTGCGCGGCTTCGGATCTTGAATTTGATAGTAATTAGAAGGCATAACCGTGAAAGTGGAAACGACATAATAAGCAATTATTGAATTTAACGAAGTAAAGAATAATGACTAATAATTCTTTTTTTGACTTCCAAGTGTTTTTCAATTTTCTTCTCACGAGTCACGCAATATCTTCTAGAGAACGTTAATCCTGAGTCTCATTATAGGGTAATGGTTATAATGGTTGGCCACCCCCCAATTAATTAAATTTTTTAGTTAACAATTCAGATCTGAACTTTCTAAAAAATAAAAGATTAGTGAAGAATTCTCTTTCACTTGTGATTGTCACTTAATGATTATGAACAATCATTGAGTTACAAGTGAGGGAGAATTCTTCAGAAAGGGGAGGTCTTTAGATCTGATTGCGAGTTGTGGGTATAAATTAATAATGCGTGAATCGAAGCAAGAATCAGAGATCGTTCACGTGATCAGCAATGATATAGACCGCAACAATTGACACCAATCAAGATCGACCTCATGCTTTATGGTAATTCCAATCGGGCGTTGAATAAAGCGTAACATGCACTCAAAAATGTATGCACAATATTAACTGAAGGGTTGACCATAAACTAATTGTAAGTTTTAATTCAGAAAACTTCCTCCTTTCAACACCTTCTTTTCGATAAAATACAAAATACTGGGACTCATGAAATAAAGATTTTTGGGAGTTTAAAAATAGTATATGTATATGTACAAACTTCACCTATTTTAAAGCAATTGAAGTTATAGTCGAATTAAGACACAATAAGTTGAATCAACAATATTTTTCTCGACAAGAGTACTTATTACGCGTAGAACTTAATTATCATCATGCGAGAAGAGATTATTAGTGGCTTGGAGAAGTATCATTGCGAGGCCTTGAATTAGCATATGCCCGAGTTTCCCTCTTTATTGGTGCATTTAGGCATCCCCAAGGAAATAAATATACGCAGTTAGTCGATAGGGAACTTTTTTTAACGATGAGGAAAAGAAAGCAAATTGAAGTAAATGGAAATGCGTTACCCAGTATCCATCCAACAAAAAGATAATCGAAGTGCCTTTTTGTCGTACAAATGGCTTCACTCACAAAACTGAATTTTATTAACCATCGCCTTTAGACCCAACGCATAAATGTAAATTGGCTTTCAAACTATTCCAAGAGTGTAAAAAGGTTGGACTTCTTATTCAGTTAACTGCAGGGATTTTGCATTGGAATTGATTTATAAATGTAAACCTTTTTAATACGTTTTAAAACTGTGCACAAATGGCGATGATAAATTAGAATAATTAAATGTTATTCTTTTATTTCTCACAAGAACAAATAAAAATATTTGATCGTTAAACCGCTAGATATGTATGTCTCTGATAAACTAATCCTACAGATTAGTGAATGTGATTCGAATAATAATTTAGTGATGAAATGCATTAATTGTTATTGAATGCCAGAACGAATGTTTGATTTATCATCGCCTGTTCGTATTTCTTCACATTCGTTCGTAAATTTTTTGCTAATCAAAATGCATATGTCAATCATTTTGAAGCATGATAGATCAGAAATCAGAAGGTGTTCATTGCACTTTAAGATTTCAAATTCGTTCTGGTAGCAGGAAGAGACTTGTAGTCAAAAAGTTTTCGCATAAATAATTTATTATAGAAGACTCGGCTTTGTTTAGAGAACCTCGACATTAGCATTTGGTAGTTGGTACTTGGCACCTCAAAAATCCAAGCCTTCTATGAGATTCGCCGTGCATCGCCATGCGCGTAAACATCAGGCGACCTTGTATTAGCTTTTGAAGGAAAATCTATGCGTGAAGACTGCTAATTATACTAAAGAATGTCTCCTGTCTCGTTGCACTTCGTCCTCTCTCAAGCGCAAAATTTATTCGCAAACCGAAAATGAAGAGATGAAGTCTTGGATTATTTGAATTTCGTCAATTCAATATTTGTACTATTAACTGGGTGGTTTTGTTCATCCAGTGTGCAGGCTGTTCGATGTCAATGTACTCGAATGTTATTGTAATAAAATTGTACGCGCAAAGAGAGAGAAACAGAATACTTTATTTGATTTTATATAATTAATGATAACGATTCAATTTAAGTTTAGTTACGTTAATCATATATGAATTTACTTTTAGTTTTTCTTGGATTCATTGACCTTCAGTTTATTTCAACATCAAAGAATTCAGAAAAATTAAAAATATTCAGGTTAATTAAAGTTATTATTATTTCATATTTTTCTTATGTTTCAGGTATCAATAAACGAAAATGATTTCAATCTTCTGTGGATGGGCAACCACCCGAAACCGGATGTCCTTCGCAGTCTGACCCCATATCAAAAAGTGAATCATTTTCCAAGGTTGGTCTCTCAAATGCTTAAATTTTCTATAAATAATACAATATTTTAGAAATGTTCATATTAATTTGATTAAAATTTAATTACTATTCAATTCCAGATCGTATGAAATTACAAGAAAGGATCGCCTCTACAAGAACATCGAGGCAATGCAAAGAAGCAAAGGAGTTCGAAATTTGGACTTTATTCCTCAAACCTTTCTTCTGCCCAGCGAATCAAAAGAGCTTCTCACTGCACATTTTAGGTATCGAGGTCCCTGGATAGTAAAACCAAAAGCAAGCTCTAGGGGTCGAGGAATTTATATTGTTAATAGTGTAAGCTTTACTTTTACTAAGATAACAATTTTCAAAATATAAAATTGAATTCAACACAAATATATTTATTTTTTTGAAAATTAATTGGAAGATTTAAAATGAAACTAGAAATTAAAATGAAAGTAGATACATTTAAGGTATTAAAGTTAAAAAGTGCAATTTTCTTTCAACAGCCGGAAAAAATTTTGACGGATGAATCTGTGATCGTAGCGCAGTATATAAATAATCCTCTTTTGGTGGACGGACACAAATGCGATTTGAGATTATACGTGGCAGTAACGAACTACGATCCGCTTTTAATTTATCTCTACGAAGAAGGATTAGTAAGATTTGCTACTGTCAAATACGATGGAGGTAATCAGTACGTCTGGAATCCCTGCATGCATCTCTGCAATTACAGCATCAATAAATTCCATGTTGATTATGTCAAGTAAGTTTCAAAGTTTCCACTTATTTTATCCTGAAACGATATTTTTATTAATTAAATTAATGCGCGAGAACGATTTTTATTCCATAAATTATCTCAAAATAGAAATTTTAATTAATCTTTGAAATACAAAAGAGAACCAAAATATTATATTAATATTACATAATTAAAAAGCGTTCAAGTTTGATAAAACTAAATTACTTTTTCTTATTCAGAAAAATGGTTTTTGGTTTCGGTTATAAAATATAGTATCTATTTTCTCAATCAACTGCACGATTTTTCTGAACTTTATTTTTCAGAAACGAAGATCCGGATGCGGAAGATGTTGGGCACAAATGGACATTGTCGGCTCTGCTTCGACACTTACGTTCCACTGGTCAGGATACGGAATTGCTGATGCAGCGGATCGAGGATATCATAATAAAATCTATTCTTGCCACAGCTTCTGGCATAGTCAGCGGAATCAAGCAATTTGTAAAACATCCGGACTCTTGTTTTGGTAACTTTTCACCTCTTTGGCTAATAAACATTTATCCAGGATATTTACTATGACTCCAATCTAATTTAGAGAGATTTAAAATCAGTTTTGCTTTATATTTACTGAATTATTATTGTTCTAAATGCAGAAACTAATTTTTGTGGGCTTCCTGCGCAAATTCGATTCGAAATTTATTTTTTGTCAAAATAATCTCAAGAAATTTGAAATCACTATTCTGTATCTTGCTATAAGAGAATGAATTATTGTAGAATTGTTTGGATTTGACATCCTGATCGACGAAACCTTAAAACCCTGGTTGCTGGAAGTAAATCTGACTCCCTCTTTGGGTTGTGACTCTCCATTGGACGTGAGAGTGAAATCTGCTTTAATCGCGGATCTGCTTACCCTCGTCGGCATCCCCGCTGTCGATCCTATCCTTAGACCTCAGGCTGCGAATCACAATAAATTTACAAGTCCTACTAAAAGAATGACTAGTGTAAGTCCTCGTTTTCATATTTTTTTCTGACGCTTAAGAATAAACTTGATCTTGCATGAAAATTTAATTATTTCATCTTACAGTATAGAAGAGTTCACTCAGCTGAGGCGCTACCTCAGAAGAAGAAAACTACCTCAAAGAATTCGTTAAACAAAACGGGTCTTACTTCTGAACAACAGAGAATTGTTGCTTCTGCTAAGGCACAATTTGAACGAAGGGGTGGATTCGTTCGCATTTTTCCTAGCCCAAAGTCTTGGGAATTGTACGCTCAGTATTTAGGTGAGCTCTTTTTATTTATAATTATGTTGATATGTATTATTAGTAATGGTTAAAATAATTACTATAATAATCTGTTTTACATGATCTTGACAATATTTATCTTATAGATCCAATAACAGGAATACCAGTAGTTACGGATCCTTTGGGTCCGGGAAGAGTGCCACAGCATATTAATACAAATCACAATCTAATGCTGCATGAGCAGCTGTTTCCAGCAGCTAGTCGTATAACAGGTTTCATAATTCCAGAAGTCAAGTTAGATAGGCTATCCAGGTGAATGGATTCAAAAGATATTTTTTATTTGAAAGATATTCATCATTTATCTGACTTCCACTTTTACTTTACAAATTAATATTTTTTCAGATATGAAAGGTACGAACGTGCGCTTTTGAAAGGCCACAAAGAAAGTTTGGATCGAGGAGACAGCAAGGAGAATATCGATATTGATAGTCAAAAGTACAAAGCTCAAGTTATGCAATTAATGCAAGAAGGCAACAAATTAAGGTCTTTAATATTAAATTTTGATATCCTTATCTCAATGAGAAGAAATATTAACGAAAAATATTATCCTTTCAGCCCTGGAGAGGCAAGGAAAGCCTTCGGACTATATTTAGGATTTATATTACGGAAAATATCTCAACCAAATGCGGATCCAGTTTGTTGCGATCTCGTCACTAAGTTTTTGCAGCAATCGTCTAGTAATTTAAGAATGCCTTTTTTATTCACTGTGAGTTTCGAAATTCTAGTTAATTTTTTTTCTGTATGAAAAATATATTATATTACGAATATTTTCTGTTTTAATCAGTTGCCAAATAGTAAGCTGAGTGATAAAGACAGAGCTGCAGTGACTGCTAAGCAGTTGTCGGATTTTTTGCATCTGTATAACAGAGAAACTGATCTTTATGCCGACACCGTTGATCGGCCTCGGACTATCCCCAACAGGCTTTTCCAAAAGTTTCTCGCTGCAGCGAGGTAAGTTGACGAAATAATTTTTTTCATATAAAAAAAAATAAAATTTAAAGTTAGGAAATCGTGCAACAAAAGAATTCAACAGCATTTAAGAGAACTCGTGATTTTGAACTGGAACTTATTGTTTATTTACATTGCTAGGAAATAAATAATGGCACAAGTTCGTCTGCAACGCCACGTTTTGCAGGAAAAGATTATTTCCTTGAATTATTTGCCAATTTGATAGGCTATATTAGGAAATTCTAATGCCAGATTATTATTTTTTTAAATTCTGTTATGGCCTTCTTGCTATAAATTACAATCCCCTTTTATGATAGTATATTTTAATTAATCAGTTAATTACAAAAAATATATTGCTCCATAGTGAGGAAGACCTCGACGATGTGTTAATTCTACAAACTCGTCTTTACAACTGCGCTCACAGCTTCCTGGGCCGAAGTGGCTTCGCCGGAAGTCTTCGTGGTCCTAATCTTCTTTGTTGTTTGCCTCACATCACGTCTCGCGTTCATTCTAACGCCATTGCTAATGAGCAATGCAAATGCAACCAGTCAGTCAGTCGACCGACTAAAGCGCCCAGAACGTAGTTCAGTCTTATTTTCATCTAGCTTCAAATTTATAATTTATATCAAATTATCTTTATTCTCTCAAAAACTATAGTTACGTTGTTCTTATTGTTTTTTGAGAACAGTTTATGTTAAACCTTCATATTGTTATACAATCTATCAAGTTTTTAATCCTCATAACTTCATTTTGAAGACTATTGTGTTAATTATTTAATCTTTAATCCCTAGTCGTTTCTATTTTTAATCAGAAGACTTTAATTATGATTTAAAAGATAGTTTTGTAGCAAATAAGTTATCTGTGTTTGTATCATCATTATTATAAGTAAATTATTTGTTTTGGAAAAATCCTTTGTCAAAAGTTAGTGAAATTGAGAACTGTTAAGATGGTGTTGTAATTAGTTCCTCGTTTTTAGTGAGTGTTTATTCAACTTTTGCTAAAATTTTGATTTTATAATATAAAAGACTATAAAAAAAAATTATCTTTGAAGAAATCGACGTGAATTTAATGCTTTTAAAGTAGCAAGCGTTAAAAACTAAAAGTACTTTAAATTTAAAGCGCTCATAATTGCTAGCCTTCAAATAAAAATTTTTCTAAAATCGTTTAACTTCTACATTTAAAAGCGTTCAAATTTAAGGCGATCCAAATTCCGAACTGGCTTGAAACTTTCAGACGTCGTAAGAGTGAAGTTCGAATCGTGTTTAAGTTTAATTTTGATTCCTGACAATTTATCAAAACTTCGGATTGGCAGGAAATCTTAAAACGGAATTGTAAACGAGCGCTACTTAAAAATTGGAGTTAAAAAAATCTCCATTCATCAAATTCCGTCTGTATTGTACCAGCCAAAAGCTACTTATTAATAATTAATAATAAATAATGAATAATAAATTAATATATATTCGCAACGCCTAATAAGCAGTATGCAGTCGATTTTACCAAACGCTTGTGTGATTAGATTTTGCATTCTGTGATATATACACAACTTTCTTGCTTTTGTGAGAGCCCGACTCCAAGTATATTTGAAAAATACGAGTCGGGTATAGACTTGGCTGACATTTTGTAGAAGAGCGATCTTTAATCGAATCGTAATCTAATTGTTATCGGGCTTGAGACCAGTGCTGTATATTTCAATGTAAATTATTATAGATAACAATCAGTAGCTTTACGATTTTACAACGAATGGATATTTACAATGTCAGGTATATGATGTATTTTATAACTAATATGTACTTAAAAGACGAAATTATACTTTTGT
The DNA here is from genome assembly GCA_032275165.1 of Synergus magnus. NCBI lineage: Eukaryota > Metazoa > Arthropoda > Insecta > Hymenoptera > Cynipidae > Synergus > Synergus magnus. Next base: position 4,621,483 of record JAUESH010000036.1, read on the forward strand.
CTAACAGGAAAGGGCGATTCTGTCTAAATTTAAAAAACTAAGATTTCCTCCATTCTAGGAATTTAGACTTTCATTTGAATTGTAACTTTTATAGACGTTTTTTTAAATTAGAGGTTCAAATTTGGGACAAATGTGTTGGATTAAAAACCTTTTAGATCGAATAATTCAAATTGATTTACATTTTTCAATTTCTCGAAAAGGAAAACCAAATCTATAAATATCATACAATAACAAAACAGAAGTTCTAGAAAAATTGCTCAATTGTAATAATTGGCAATTAATATTGAAAGCATAATTGTTAGAAAATCTTGAAATTAATCTTTTGCCGTAAAATCCAGAATGGAGGATCAGAAATTTGTGCACGGAGTATTACATTAATTTAAAAATAATTATACGCACTATTAATTCCTAAGTATTTATAGAATTTTTGCACAATTTGTTGTTTTTTGCTATTACAAATCTTTATTGCAAGTCCTTTTTGTTTACAGTATTCTTAATAAGTTATTGAAAATCTAATAAGCAATCGTATTTTAATTCACTCTTCCTAAAATTGAAAATAGAATTTCTTTAAATGTTACAAGACTAACAATTAAGTTAAATCTTGTTCTTCATCCTTTTACAGTATTTTTATTTATTTTTCGCGGATTTTCATTGAGCAGAAGGCTTTTCAAAGGCACAGCAGCTTGACTGATAAGTTCTTATTAAATTAGTTTATAAATATAAAGTTCCAATATCGAAGAGAATCTATTTTAAACTGCCTCTTTCGATTGTAAGAAGTCATTTTGGCTGATATTTATTAGCTTCAATACTGCCCACTGTCTACGATTTTGTTCGCGTCAATGTGTTCAACTTAATTATTGTATTGTTAATATATTGCATATTTGCATTATTATTTTAGGAGAATTATTTAGGAACCCTAATCATTTTTAATTATAAAGCTGAGACTTTTTTATTTTTACGATTGTGAGAAATTGAAGTGATTAAAGGCTGCTAGAATCAGTGGCGCCGGAACGAAAAATTTTTTGGGGGGTCAAAACATTTTGAAATAAACAAATGACAAAGGTACATTCAGATGGGGGGGGGGGACAAAAATTAATTGTTTGACCCCCATCAAAAGGGGGGAGGTGACCCCCCCCCCTGCGCCTCCTGTTCCGGCGCCACTGGCTCGTATTTATATAATAATCGCTACGACAAATTATTATAAAATCGATAAATGAGCTACTCGGTTATACTAATCAGTGGAATTTATTGTCAATCGAGTGGCACTTTATTTCTACCTCTGATCTCTCAAATTTCCTAGTCAACATATTGTGAGAGAAAATCTAGGCCTTATCATTGTAATCGTTAAATTTAATCCAAAAACTAATGGTCAAAATGTAATAAATACAAATAAAAATTTATTTATTTTTTCCAGAAGTATTCTTCATATTTTGTTCGAAATATTTAAGAATAGAATACAGAATAATTTAAATAATTACTTTTAAAAGATTACATTTTATCTGTATAGTAGTTCTTCGGATTTCTTGGCCAAACAAAAAACTGGCAAGTTTGACTTTCAAAGGTAGAGGCTCAGATATTTGACAATCGAAAAAGTTTAAGATTATAATTTGCAGCTTCATTGAATTTTAGAGAAATTATTATTAATTCACTATTTTTCTTTTAATTAATTAGGTTAAATTAATTGATTAATTTCTCGATCGTGGAAATAACTGAGTTGTCGTGCAATTTTCTTACTCCTTACTCTAACTTATTGTAGAATATAATAATGATTAATAATAATTGTCAACGCCTAATGTCAAAACCTATTTTTCCCACTGTAAAATAATATAATTCGTCTGAGATATAAAAATAAAAAAAAAAACTGTTTACGCAAGTTATGTTTTTATTTCAAGTCTTATAATTAACATGTGAAAAAATGCCTTCCAAACTTTAATTTAAACTAGCTGTGAAGTTGTAACAACTTTTGTGCTCATTCAATGAGCACTTTGCTTCCTGAAAGCAAATATGATTTGCTTCCTCAT
>JAUESH010000036.1:4646802-4689117 GCA_032275165.1 Synergus magnus
ATAGATTTGTTAGTATGTGTTAGTAGCAAAGGCGCGTGTGTACACAGTGCGCGTGCAGTGCGCGTGTGTGTGTAATTCTAAAAGCCCCACCTCGCTACGGCGCATGTGGGCGGAAAAATGGCGGCTTCCGATAGGTTGCCACACTGTCTCTAGACCCTCTGTAGTATTTTCTCGTCAGTTGTGACGTCATCCGAAATGAAATGACCGAAATGACCAAAGGATATTTTTTATTTATAGAATATACATTTAAATTATTTTTATTGTTATCAAGATTCATTAATTTCGATCTGATGGACATTTTTATAAGTTGAAATGCCATTATTTATAATAGACAATGAAAATAATATTTTTTTAGCATTTTAAACTGCGCGCGAATAGCAACCAATCAGATGCCGTGAACGCGATGCATACGCAGTTTGTTCAACATGAAATTGTAAATGGCCGCTAGGAGTTGATAAACAAACTGTTGCTTGTTGTGTTACAATTCTCAATCGCAAGTGATCGCAAGATTAAAATATGTAATATCTTTAAAAAGAAAAATGGTCACATACTGTTGTATTTTGGGTTGTGAATCGCAATCGCGTAAAAACAGTAAGAAAAAAATCTCGTTTTTCAGAATTCCTGGTATTATTGGGCTTAATAGCCGTAGATACAAAACTTCATATAATGCACAAAAATATAGACTACCCAATTCTGTTAATGAAACTGCAGATAAATTAATAGCTTTATCAAAGGAAAGACAAGTCGCATGGGTGAAGGTTATAAGAAGAGGAAAACTCAATGAAAGTCAGTTGAAGGTTTTCAAAGTGTGCGCGAAACACTTTATTTCAGGTAAATTTTAAAGTTATGTTCGTTTCATTTATTATTATAAGATTAAGAATATTATCAAGGTTGTGTTTATCAAATTTGAAGAATTAAAAGTGAGTCGAGGTGGTCCTTAAAATTGAGTTTTTTTCGAATTCCTGCCGTTTTAAAGTCGGAGTGTTGTTAAAAATGTAAAATTACAACTTAGCTGATGAGCTGATTACAACTTACCCAAGGGACAAGATAAATGGATAAAATTCTTAAGAAGAGGTCCTCTAAATCCATATAAATTATACCCGAATTTACTCAGGTCATTTTATTTCATAGGTATACATTTAAAAGTATTTTCAAGCGGATTTAATTTCCTAACCTTAAATTTCAATTTTTTCCCTCTAAGTTAAATTTTCATAATTCATATTCATATTCAGGGAAAATTAGAACTTAGTGTTGGTAAAAATGGAATGTTTCTATTGTTTTTTTTTTAAGTATTCGAATGCCAAAAAAATCAGGTCTCTAAAATTAAGGGAACGCTAAAGTCTGCAAATTTGAAGATAGTTTGCCCTGCATTTTTAGTTTTTAATATTCTGTTTTTCTGTTTAATTTAGGAAAACCAGCTGACCTTTTTGATCGGGATAATCCAGACTGGGTACCATGTCAAAGTTTAGGATACACTTCATCACTTGCTCAGAAATCTCAATCGGCGCTTGCTCGACATAAAAGATTTTTAAAAAGGGTAAGTTGTTCAATTTTATATTGAACGTTAAAAATTGTACAATTTCAATTTCTACTATCACTTATTATTTAGAATAAAAAAATTAATGAAACGAAATTAATTTCAACGATTCTTTTTTAACTTTACAGAATAACCCGGCGACTATCACAGAAACTCCGCAATCTTCTGCTCCCAATGAATCAGTAACTAAAGATTCAGATATCTGTAGGCAATGCAACCGAAGCGTTGAAACCTTCGACGCGAAAATGAAAATAGATCATTCACTCTGTGTCAAAAGGTCAATACTAGAAATGGCTGATGCATGCAAAAGAGTAACTGAGCTGAATAAAAGAGTAAAGTTGACTGAGTTTAAAGAAGGTGCACTTCATAGTCAGAATCTTCAAAAGGCAGCACAGCACCGTTCAAAAAAAGACAAAGAAAATCTATCATCTCCTAGCACGTCCACAAATTCTCCAACATCTACTACCAAACTAAAAAGCCCTGCATCAGCCAATCTTCCGTTTCCAAATAATATGAATTTAATGACAAGTGAGGAACGTAGAAATAAACTTAACGAGTTACTCGCTCGTGCTATATATGCAACTTCATCGCCGATGGATATGACTGAAAATTTATACTGGAAGCAATTTTTCAAGGCAATTCGACCAACTTATGTTCCACCCACAGCACTCGATTTACGTGGTTACTTACTGAAAAACGAATACAAACGAGTGATGACATCAGTTCAAAAGAAAATTTCAACTATTTCCAATTACGTTTTGGTGACTTACGGTTGGTCCAGTCCGAAAGGCGAGATGCATTTTGTAGTAACAACTCCAGAGCCTGTTTACTTCAAATGTCTTGTCTCAAAGGAAGAGAGAAGCAAGGTCTACATCAGCGAACAAATTGCACAAGTGATTGAGAACCTCGGAAGCGATAAATTGATGCTTCTTCTTACTGCTGATGCACCGAACATGACAAGGGCTTGCGAAATTGTTGCTGCTGCTTATCCGCACATCACAGTTAGTAAATCTGGGTCAGAAGACCTTAAACTGCTTCTCAAAGATTTAATCAAGCTAACAACTGTACAGGAGATTCTAAAGAAAGCTAAAGAGATGATTTTATCCATTAATCTTGACGAATCAAATCTCGGAAAGAATAATGAACAAGCGAAAAGTCTCCTCCGATGGGGTGCGATTTCCACTTTGAAAACTCTTCTCGAAAACAAATCTGCCTTCCAAGTAGATATTATACCCGATGAGATGATACCGGAGGAGGTTAGGCAAAAAATTCTTGATGAAGACAAAGAATTTTGGATCGAAGCTGAAAGAGTTTTAGAGTTGCTGGATTATATTTCAGAAGGGATTAAGACTTTGGAAGCAGACAAGGCTTTACTTTCAGATCTTTCGAACGTTTTTGCGAGAATTCAAATGAAACTCTTGTCATTTTGCAAGGAATGCACTCTCCTTCTGGATAATGAAAGAGACAACATTTGTTCATATATTTCGCTTAGAAAGGAGACGGCTATTAAGTCTATTCATCGAGCCGCGAATTTATTGGATCCAAGATACAGAGGTGCAGTTCTTGACAATACGGAACTTTTTGACGCAATTGAGTTTCTGAGGCAAAGATGCGACCAAATGAAAATGAATGAAATAAAATTATGTGCGAATTTGGATGACTATAGGAATTCTAGTGGATCTTACAGTCGAAGTTTTCTTTGGGAAACTGCTAAGCACATTAGTCCGGTTCAGTGGTGGAGAAATTTCTGTGGTAATAATGAACCGCTTTCCAGTCTTGCACTACAACTCTTGAGTGTCTCTCCGAGTCCTGCAATCTATCAGAGAATATTTAAAGGTATCGAGATGAATCCTAGACACGGATTGGATGCAGAAGGTTTGGAAAAACTTATTACTATTAAAACGAATCTACTTGTATCGAAAAGCACAAAACCTGAAATTCTAGATTCAATCTTGTCAAGTTAAGTTACTTTTTTAATTCAACGTGTTTTAAATTTAAGTTAATAAGAACAGAGTGGAAAATGTGATGTAATATAAGGAAAAAATTAAGCACTATTTATCTTTTGATGAAAGCTAATGAGTTTATAATGTTTTTTTTTTTTAATTCTAAGCTCTGTTTGCTTCGTTTCGTTTCAGTTTTAATGTAAAGACTTTCAAATGTTTTTGTATCTTGCGATTTGCTACAAATTAAAAATTTGTAATAAAGATTTTTTATGTTTTTTTTATAAATAATCTGATTAGTCGGTTTGATAATTACTAAATCGAAATCCAGATGGCGCAATGAGCACTTCAGAATCTAATTCGGAGAGTTGATGGAATTCGACCCTTTTTACACTAAATATTATAACTACCTTTAATTTAATTTAAAATTAATAAATAATTAAGTAAATTAAAATTAAATTTGAAATCTCATACATATTTTAACTGCCACACAAAGTATAATCTTCTAGTTTCGCTCAGGGTATAGATTTTACAAAACTATGGATAAATTACACCGGAATTTGTTAAATTGGAGAGCAGATAGAAAAATTTTAAATATATTAAATGTAACTAAACTTGGAATTGCTTGATATTTTCCGCAAATATATTTTCATATACATATTTTCTCTACAATATTTGCTTTGAATAATTAGTGCCCCTATGTGGAAAAGAACCACCCTCATTGGCCTAGTTACGTTATTGCCAGCACGCACAACATCCGGTTCCTAAACGAGGGTTCAGGGTGCAAAATTGGACGACGAGCTTTTTATAGATATAAGGAGGAAAAGCGGATCACGCATATAACGAACCATAGCATGCGAACCAAGAGCCCCTTGGCAAACGATTACCGTTATTTTCCCGGGGAAGGAAACACTGGGAAACTAATCCATAATTCCCCCTCGGTTAACTTTGTCAAAAAACCGCAGAAGGCTGCGATAATTATCATCAAATACTTTTATTTCGTACTGGGGTATTTATATATAGACATTTTATAGTTTTCTTGTCCATTTTATTCAGAATTAGCATTCAATAAAAAATAGTTCAGTAACAGCCCTTATTTATTTCAAATAAGTATTGTATTTTTAAAAACAGGTTTTTTTAATCAAATTTTTTTTTAACAGAAATTTTAATATTATTAAGATCTTAAAATTTGATTGATCTAGTATTCGAATTTTCAGAAAACGAACTGGACTTTTGTTTTGTTTTCTAAAAATTCGAAAAATAGAAAAACATAATCAAGATCTTGATAAAATTATATTTATTATTAAGTTATTAACTTAATTTTGCAAATAGTAAAAAAGAATTTTAGTTGTATCCATAAATTCTTAGCAGAAACCCTTTTGGGAAATTCCAGTCCTACATAAATTTGTCTGAAAACCTTTTTTTCTGCGATTTTACTTCCAGCAATTCATTTCTAAAACGCCGTTTTCCGGAACCCTACTGTCAACCCTAACTTTTCGCAATTGTACGTACGCAGCCTTCCACTGGTTCGGGCTTTGGCACACAAAAAAAAATAAATAAAAATGCAGAAAAAAGGGCAATAAAGGTGCGAACCGTGACTGCGTTTCCAAATTGCAATTTAGAATTATTGTAACCGTAAAAGTCACCCTTTTAAATTTAAAGGGAAAGTTTGGCAAGTCGTAAAACCGGAAGAATCAGAATAGCCATAGTAGAATAAACAGAATAACTCTGCGGAAGTCTGTGTTGTAGCAATATAGTTGTAAAATTTTACAATCGACTATTTTAAATTTTACAGGCGGAGTCTGCAAATAAAATGATACCCTTAACGAATAACGGTACTAAAAACTTTTTTTGAGAAGGCATTTTTTGTTCGAGGCAAAGTAAAGAAAAGGGCTGAAGAATCGAAGCTGAAGGAAGCAACCCGTTATGCAGGTATAGATTTCGAGTTTTTGCTGCCATAGCATAAAACACTTGCGGCCAGGCGGCCAAAAATGCGTGGGAACGACCCTTGTCAGAGGGGAGAGAGAGTCAGTGGACTTTGCTTTTGCGTTAGAGTTGAGGGCCTAGCCCCCGAAATAGTAATAGGAATAGAAAAAGAGGCAGGGACTGAGAAAAAGACCAATTCACACTTAATTCTTCCTTATTAACGTCTCTCAATTTACTGCATGCAGCTGGTGCGATGCAGATGCAGATGAAATCGAATATAAAAAAAAAATGTTATATAATTTCTTATTTATTTTATGGTTCGAAACTAGAAACAGGGAGGTTAATGTTAAATGTTAATGTTTCAACTAAATGTACAGAAACGTTTATTTCAAATTTTTATTATTTTTTAAGACAGAGTTGCCAGTGGATCAGAAAATCACGAATTTAATTAAAACACGCAGTTTAGGTAACAATCTCAAATTAAAACTTATGTTATTATTATAAATTTTGCAATTATACATTATTTGAATTTGCAGAATTTTTATTTGAAAATATAAAAAATGTAACTAATAAAAATTTGTAAAATGATTAAGAATTAAGATTAAAAAGTTTTAATAATTGAAAATTGTTGAACTTATAATTGTAGATAAAGAAAGTGCATCATATCAAATTAAAAATATTTATATAGCAACAAATTAATTTGAAAACTTCACCATTTGAGAAATAAATCTAATGATAGAATACAAATCACTATAAAAATTGGCAAATGGTTATTTTCAACAGGAAATTAATTAATAGACGATACTAATTCTTTTTTAAAACGGTATTCCAGAAAATATTGAAGAACCCAAACTAAAATAGTCGAATGGGAAATTCGCTCCGTTGGTAACAGGTGCTGCCCGCGAAGGACTAACCATTAGAAAAAAACCCTTCTATCGCTTCTAAGGGACTATGAACGACGAAAAAGGGAAGCCGGCCTTGGGAAATAGGGCTGTCCAAAATATCTAGGATAGACTGGATAGACGCCCGCATAGATATCATCGAGTGCATGTGGCAATGCTAGAGTTGCACGACTCACTCACAAGGAACGAAAAGTTATCATGAAAACTTTTTCGTTTTATCTGTTTCGCTTATCATATTCCAAAAATATGAACGCCAATAATGTTTTTGTTAAAATGAATAATTTAAAAACATCTGTTTATCAGGAATGCAATTCAAGGATACTTTGCAATTTAAATTTTAACTTTATTTAAATATTTTATTGATGCAAAAATAAAATGATAATCAGAGGATTCTTGATGTGTCCAACCTATCTTACGTGACAGGGTCTATTGTGCGAAATTTGCATATATCGTTCCGGTGCGGTATTGCGATTTGAACCTGAAACCACCAGCTGTTAAACTTGTGCATTTTTTCAGATTTTATCTCTTGTGAGAGGATACTTTGTATTTTAAATTTGTGCAATAATTATTTATAATATTTGTATGTTCCTAAAGATTCTTCAAAAACGTGAAAAATAGTATATTATGCATCAAGGATATTATAAAATAAATAAAGAAAGATGTTTTAGTTTCAGTTGGGGCTTCAGTTGCAATATTATAGATTCATTTAGAGAAAATTGTATTTTTTTATATCAGATGCTCTAGTTTAGGGTCCATAATATAAGGCTTCTCGGATTAGAAAGTTGGTCGAGTTTCGAGGCAATTATAGTCCTGAGGCTTCCATTTAACAAAGGGTGGATGGACTAAAGCACTGAAGGACGCCCGCAAGGATCTTGGCAAATAAAAAAACCAGGCATTCCAGTTTGCAAATTACTTCCTGTTCTCGGAAGATATACGGGTCAGGGTCGTCGACTATTTCAGAATATGCAACGGGGTGAGTTTAACGGTACATTGCAGGAAATAAACACTACATATAGGATACTATCTTATACATTAAAAATTGCATATTATGTGTGAAAAGATTTTTACATATAAATTAAATTATTTAAATTATTTTGTCATTGTTTTGAACATTTTATTGCAATAATTTTGCAAAAATGTGGAAACAATACTGCAATAATGGTGCAATAATTAAAATTTAATTTAAAAACTCAAAATTAAAATAATTAGAGCCAAAATGGAATTTTTTTAAAGTAAATCTAATACAATGTCCCACAAGTTATTAATGTAAAAAAATTCTAGATATAATATTTGCCCGCTAGAACTTGGAATTTTATCTGTGCTAACGTTTCCTGTAGTTCAAGGGCCTGTGAACCCTAGTGCTAAGATTAGTTTTCTTTTCGAATCGCGATAGGAGTTGGAAGTTATAGAGCCAGGACTAGAAGTCTAGGAACACGCATGCGCACATATGGCACATATGAATGCACTTTTGAATTTGGGAAAAGCATATATGCACACACGTGGCAACGCGGGTCTGACACTCGCATTCCATGTGATCAGGACCGGTTTGCGGGTTTCTAGTTTCCTTCGTGCCTAACACTAACCAATACTAGCCTAATGCAGATAAACCTACGCCCTATAGATGTAGGGCGTCGCCTATTTTTTGTGCGTGTTCTTTTTTTTATTGCAACCAACCCGCTTAAAGTCCAAGAAAGTCAGCCGCCTTTCAGGCGTCATGTGGAATGGATGAAGGGCCTAAATTGTTGGACGAAACCTAACTGTTTATGCCACAAAACACGTATCTAATTTTAGAATCTGTTCGCTATGCATTGTCATACGTGATTCACCAAATTAATGTTCAATTTTAAATTAATGCATTCAACCTTTTCTTCTACGGTAAATTTAATGCTTTTCATTTATAAGAGTCGAGTATTGGAAATTTAATTGGAAGAGGGGTATAAAGAGTTCGAAGTCAAGGGGGTTTGAAAATTTTAGGGTGCCAATTATTCCGTGAGGTTCAACACAAAAACATGTTCGAAATTATTAATGACACTTTCTGATTTTCTTTCCTTGTTATAAATTTCAGGGGTCACAGTCATTCCCCTATTCCCTTTTTTCCCTATTTTTTAGGCTGCGATTAAGTTTTCTTATACTACTCAAAAATACGCGTGACAATGTCTGGAAATTGTAAAAAAATCCAGGAATTGTTCTTGACTTTATTTTTGATGTGGGAAGTGCATTTCTGATCATTTAATTTCAGTAAATGAGATTGAATAAGATTATATACTAGGGTGTCCAAAAAAAGTGAATTTGAACGGTTTGGTGAAAAAATACTGCCATAAATTTTCTTTTATTGTTAAAAAATTGTTTAGAGGTTCCGCTAGGCCGTTTTAGGTCTGAAAATGAATTTTCTCAGTTATAAATTTAAAAAAAAAAAATACAAAGTTAAGGCAAAAAAATTCTTTCACCCCTAGAAAGTATTTTTTATTTATTGAGGAATAAGCCCTAAAATTTACAAAACAAAACAAGATTTTTTTGAAGATAGTGTCAGTCTTAGAATACGAAAATTTGTAATTTTATTATAAATAATGGTCTGAAATGACTCCTAAACATTTTTTTCCCTGGAATAATATACACAGGACTTCTTTTACAACACAAAAAGAACATTCTCCATAATGAATAAATTAAAAATATTTATACCGGGTGACAGAAAAAAATCTTAAATTTCGAAAGACAACAACAAAAATACACGTTTTTTATGCTAGTTATTTAATATCGATTTCGGTGTAATACTTTGACAACCTTGATAACTAGTTTGCATCTTTTTCAAGTAAATGATAGGTAAAAATACATTTCAAAGTACTATAGGAATCTTTAAACGTTTAAACCATAAGAAATGTGTATTTTTGGTGTCTTGAGAAATTCTTCTAAAAAATTAAAAACATTCTTATATTAATTTATTTTTTACGCATTCTTTGCAACTCAACTGCGCTACTTTTTTCATAACATTTAAATTCTTAAAAATTATTAGAAAATTAAAAAATATATTTTTCAAATAAATTATAATATTGTAAAGGAGCCAATTATGCTTCAATCGTAAGAGGGACCTTATATTTATAAGCGGAAATCGTCCGGGAATTTGATGGACAAAATTTAGTAGACACCCTGTCTATAGTAAAATCCAATTACGATTGGTCCCCTTTTTTCTATGAAAAATCCCCTATTTTCCCTATAATTGAACTGGTAAACCACTGTGATCCCTGAAAGTACTTTTTAATAAAACAGCAGCATTATTACAATGTGATTTTAACATAATAGTAAATTGATTGGATTATTGCAATATCCAGCGTTATTACAGAATTATTATTCATCATTATTGCAGCATTATTGAGGCATTATTGCAGAAGTATTTGTAGAATGCTGTCTCGCCGAGGTTTTTTAAAAAAAGTATCCATCTTCGTTGACGTCTTTTTCTTGAACTTCTGACATTTTTTTATGAGAAATGACTGCGAGGGAACCATTCTGCGTTGGCTTTTGGGATTAGATAATAATTCGAGGGCCGAAATATCACAAGATGGCTTTTCCCACACAGATGAAAAACGTTGCACCTGTAGGATTTGATTCGCGTGAGACCCTCTGGGAATTGGGGAGGCGGACAAAGGACCTGAATTTATCGGCCGGTGGATTCTTGACTCTGAAAACGAGATACCTGTTTGCCTCTCTCTTATTTCTTTCGTTGCCGGATGGGATAGGATACTACTAGGTCTAGGCTAGTAGGATAGGATAATAAATAGCTATCTTGCGTCGTGTTCACCTGAAAACTTTTTTACAGGCGCCTTGCGTAATCTTACGGAAATGTTGAAGACTGAAGAAGACTGAAGAAGACTAAAGGTGAAGAGGGGGGAAGAGAGCGCAGAAAAGCGATTTGGTTTCTTCAAGACTTTGAAATTTCGAGAGCAGCTGCCACATCGGCACAGGCATCGGGTAAGTTAATCGACCGTTCTGGGCGGCGAACCTAAACTTGAAGATCGCACGCTCAAGATAGCAGATACTGCATGTGTGGGTATTTTTTCGTACATCTGCGTTTGAAAAGTGGAAAAGCTGCTGCGGCTGCCATTAAATTATTCTTGCTGCACGAATGCACGAAAACGTGTTCTATTTTTAAGTTTGCACTTCAAAACATTTTGAAATGAATAAATAATGTGCAAGGCCTATATCATTTTTAATTGAAACGTTTCAGGTTGCACGGTTTCAAAATTAAATCGTCAAATGCATTCGAAAAAGAAGAACTTTATTTTGAAAACATATTTTCCATAGGTTCATTCTGAGTGTGCATAATTTTGATGCCGAAATTCAGATGGTAAACGAAATACGTTAAAGGAAAACGAATGATGCTGGTTCAAGTTTTAGAAAGGCGATTTTCCCCTATCATAAATGAGGAAGTCGCACGTTTACTGTTTGCATCGCACCTATAGAGAGAAAATTTTATTAAATCTAGCCGCCAGTACTGCTGTCGCAGCGCAAATGAGAATTGATGTGCCTATTCAAAAGCTGCGGGCTAAGTATTTCCTCGTGAATTCCCCCTATTACAACGCCGAGCTTTTCTTGTATACTTACAACCACGTAGAACTTAAATTTTCATACTACATTTACAAAAACTATTAATTTTACTATTGTTAATTTCGGTTAAAAAATAAAACTCGCTAGACTTTATTTTTCACTTTCAGTAAACTTTGAGCAAACATGAAGAAAACTAAATAGAGGTATGACATTGAAAATTGCAGTGTTATATTAATGACGAAATTACCACGAGTAAACATATTGTGTTAGTCTTATTTACCGGTGTCTATTATAGAGATGATAATTAAACTCAAGGCTAATTTTTTGGGATAACTTTAATTGTATTGCTGATTTCCGTTCTTGCCAAACTAGTGTTGATCAAACAATCTTCTTTTTTAAACTTACATTGTGACATTTCATATAATAATGTCAATAATGACGTTAAACATAAATCCTAGCAAATCAGAAAAAATGTGATCCAATTTTTATTGTACTTTTTTCGTAATTTGAAATGAAATATCTAATAAATCAAAGTTATTTTTAAGCAAGCTATCTAATCTTTATTTGGAATAAAATTTTATTTGACACTATGTGCGTAAGGCACACATCCTATCAAAAAATACGGTTCGATATATGTGCGAGAATGTGCGAAAACATTGACACAAGGTTAAAATCACATTCCCGCACTGGTAACGAAATGTACTATTCTCCTTATGGAGAATCTTCGAGAAAATAAAGATATTGCCCCCGATGCATTTTTTCAGAATGATGCCTCAAAAATGCCTAAAAAATGTCACTATAAAAATGTATTTCTGCAAAAATGTGTCACTTTGACAGATAAAATTATTGTTTAAGACTTCTCATTCATTCTCATTCGATCTCCGAAGTTAAGCAGCGCTTTTTTCGTAAAAGTTCGATTTATCTATTTTGTATTAATATAAGGAATGCTAATTTTTTTCCCCGTATACAATTAACAAAACTAAAAGTTTTTTGCATAAGACTTTTTTCAAGTATGCACAGCTTTAAAGTCTCAAGTTACGCGGTTCTTCTTGTGACAAAGGGTTAATATTTTCTCCAGATCCTAAAATCTATATTTATGCCCAAAATAAGTCAAATCTTCATTTTTGTCACCCCACCTTAAAGTCAAGTCTCTTAAACCCTTTCTGAGCTCACCCCACAAACAAAGGCCATAATCTGTTTGCCTTTATGCTGACACAGGGGATCATTTCCCTAAACATGCTTTTCTACAATTGGCAGGTCCTCTTTAGACTGCAACAGTAACACAAAGACCTTTAAAATCGTCAGACTGACCCAAATATCCCTAGAAAGAGCCCCATTTACCTCTCGCTTTGCCTACCGATATTCCTATTCACAAATAAATGGGTTATTACACGCTCAATGGTTTCCGGTAGCAATACCTAAATCTAAACTGTCCTAAACCTAAATTCTAAAACTAGATTGAATAGCAAAGGCGAGAGAGTGTGTTCGAGTTGTGCGTTTACCTTCAGAGTCGTAAGAAGTACAATAATTGCACTTGACGCTCGAGTGTCGAGGCAGTGGTCGAGGATGCTTTTTTCTATTATGTGAAGCCTAAAATCCTCACAATGCATCAGCAGGTAGCTGATCGTCGATCGAGGGCCTTTGCGGTCAACGGCCTTTGCAATGCAGCAAATGGGCAGGGCCATTTCTTCTATCTCTGCGGGTGTGTTAGTGTCTATGCCCATTTCTACGTATGTGTTGGGTCTATCTTTTAATTCCCTCTCAACTCACATACATTAATTTTATTCATGAGGGTGTTAGTGCGAGGGGGACAGTGATGACCGAAACACGCGACTCTCTCTCTCTGATGGCTCTTTCTCTGATGGCTCTTTCTCTGATGCCTCTTTCTAAAGTTCAGGTTGGGATCAGCCACCCTAAAGAAAAGGCACGCCGAAAAGCCAACCATGCGATAGAGGATAGAGGCTAGATGATAAAAGCCGCGTTAGGACTTTGGTATTAGATGTTAGATCTTCGAAAGAACCTGTTTCTTCCTTTTCTGAGCTACACGACTTTGCTTCCACCTTCGTCCCCCGCTCGCTTGATCCGCGGCCATTGGTCGTTCCTAGGAATAAAAATGCGCTTTTCTACAGTCATCGCTGCTGGTCTCCATGAAAAATCTCGGAGGGACGAATATATTATGAGAGGCTCTTTTGCATCTCTTTCTTTATCCTTTTCATTTCAATATTTGGACTTTGAATTGTGAAAGAAAGTCTTTTCTATTGAAGAAAAAGTGACAAAGGCACCTTTTGCGATTAATTTGAATGACTATTGGAAATATTAGCAGATGTGGTGTTTTCACTGCAAGAGTTAGAAAAAAGGAGGGTGGACGATATTAAGAAAATATGGGAATGGGAGACTGACGGACTTTTTATGACAATTTTTGCTATAATTAACATCATTGTGGGTTAATTTTACGGAAACTTTTAAAACTTTATGTCGGCATGTTCCAGCTGTTTTTATTGTCGTAGTGAATGGGGGATGGAGTTTATTGGCTTCTGGACTATCACCGAATTTCCAGAAATCATTTTCATAACTCCTGCTGGTAGAGCCAGTTAAGGCGTTCCCGTTGGCTATTTATTTCTGAAATATGACCACAGGTTCAGTATAAAAATTTATCGGGAAACGTTTGTATTTACAGTCAAGTTTGGGGAAAATAAGTATGTAAAAAAACTGCTAAGGAAAACGACAAAATTGATAAAAATATCAGAATTGATAATTTTATCTCCGATAAAAATATGAGAATTCCAATATCAGTGTCTGATAGCAAGAAATATAATTATTACTGCAAACCGGATGAAAATACAGAAAGCCTGATAAAGCAAAATACGTAATTAAGAATAGATTTCGAAGATTTGATAAAGTGATATAGATTAGCTTAAAGATTAGTAAAATCAGTGGCAAAAAATTTTAATCAGTGAAAATAAAATATTGTTGGCATTGACACTGATATTTTCAATATTGATAACAAAACAATCGCTAATTTTATTAGTTCTATATTATAACTACTTATAGATTTAGTGTAAAATTTTTATATTCTGACATAATGATCTAAAAACCTTAAGTAGTTTTAGAAGTAGAATGCAATATCTGCAATAAGATACACATAATCTGGATGTCTGTTATCTGTTTTGAGTAAACATTCGGCAGCTCCACTATCCCTCATCGCGCATCGCTCTTGATAAGAAAGCATGAAAAATGACCGAGTAATCAATTTTTTATACTTTTTTACTACTTTTTTTTGCTCTTAGCTCTTAGCTTTTAAAATGCTTATTATTTTATTCTATAAAGGCAGTTAAAATACAAAATGGATATAATAATAAATATTTCACAGTACAACTTTACACATTTTTTTCAATGTTCTTATAACGCTTTTAATTAACTACTAAGTGTGAGAAAAATGAGAATTTACAAAATAGTAATTAGTTTTAAGGTATATTTAAGACCCATTATAGGCAACAAAAAAGGCTCTTTCAGGTAATTTTTCATGCTTGCATTGCAACATTGAACGCATAAGATAATTATATATTGTAGAGCAGATGATTAATGTTTTCTTACCACCTTTAACATTAAAAAATATACATTGTACATTTTTCGTTTTTTTTTTTTTAAATATTGAGTAAGATTTAATATGTAACCTCGCGTACGTGCACGCGGAGTTTAAAATCTAAGAGAAATATATTTTCAATTTGTGGAAGCCATGCACTTTTATCTTTTCAACAGCGGATGTCTCATGCATTTGTAATCATAAGAGCGTGGCGGCACCATATCGTAGGGTCTGACCTAAGAAAATTTGAAAGGTTGGCGTATAACTGCCAGAAGAACTGCCTGTGACTAGAATTTTCGATGGCGCAACAGGACAAAGATTCACCTTGCCATCCAGGGCCGTATTACTGCACGTCTTCATGGACAAAATTAGACAAAGAAGAGGGTTGCTGGAAATTCAAAAGGGGACGAAGGACGTTCTCCAGATAGTTTCAACCAGAAAGGGTGCGACATTGCCTTCCCTTCTTTCAGCTTCTTTGAGTTTCTTTCATAATAAACATGCCTGTTGAAGTCGCGAATCTATTGCGACTTTTCTTCAACTTTATATCTTAAAAATATTAAACTAGTAAAAAGTCTTCGCCTAAAAAATAAGAATTGAACTCTAAAGAATTGATGAAAAGTTACTAATTTAATTTATTCAGTAAACAGACTATCCTTTAAAATGAGCCAAAGAACGATGGATATATTACGATGGTAGGGTTTCTTTATATTCATAAAAAACTTAAATTTACAGCTTTCTTTTTATATCTCTGTACAGAATCGCCATATGCCGTATGGGACTCACTCGATGCACAGTGAAGAGGTTTTCGTGTGCTTTGTTGTTTATAAAGAAAAATTTGGAAGGAAGCACGATTTTTTAAATCTGTTCATTTTTTTTTTATTTATCAAAGTATGGTTTTTATTGAAAAAATAACCACGCTTTTCTTAATCAGATTTTCTATTTCGCCTTGTTTGTACTGAAACTTCGCGATGGTGATATTTTTTATGACTTGTTTTTATTTGTTTTTGCACAGTCATAAGTTAAACTATATAAGGTCAATGGGAATTGCCAGAAGTTACTGATTAGTAGCTCTTTATGTTACGTCATTGTTTGCGCAAAAGGAGCAATTATATTTACTTATATATTTTGTCACTTTTCGAGCATTTAAATATGATAATTCTACGGTTACAGAAAATTTTCATCATGTTTAAAATAAGCTAACTTGCAAAAAGATGCTCAAAACTCCCTCTCATTATTTGAATCAGTGCTATTTGGATGATATTTCTCTGACATGATAATGTATTTTAAAATAATAAAAAATGGTGAAAAGCTTGTAAATGTAAAAAGTAACGAAAAGTGAAGTTTCTTTTCTGTGCATGTTAGTATCGTGAGTGGGAGGATGTTTGTTTAGCGTCCCCGCATCACGTATGTCATACGTGAATATGAGTTTTGTGCATCGCGGGAGGATTTTGGGCGTGGTGGCAATTTTCTTCTAGTATAGGGCATAGGGTCTTCTGCTTTAAGTGTAATGCTAGGCAGGCGCGTTCAGTTCGTCGCTCCCAGAGTTTTATCAAGTAGGCTGGCTGTCGGGACTCTATTTCCCATCCTTCTCGAATGCCGAATATTCGAATATGTATGTGTGAGTTCGTATGCAACTCACTATGCGACTCCCACACAAGCAAGGATAGATAATCTATGTGATGGTTAGCAATAGGAATGTTTTTTCGTGGTTCTTCGCTCTACGACGCATAGAAAACCAGGACCGGATTTGAGCCCTGCTAACTAAATAATTTAGCACTTGTTACTACATCTGCGTTCCATTATTATTACTGAAAGTACAGAAACATACTGTTTTTCCAAAAAAATAATAAAATATAATAATGAAAAATAATTTGATAATATAATAATAATTTTAAGTATTCCTACAATATATATATACTATTTATTTAGTGAATTTGATTGAAATTTGGTGAAATAAAACCTCTTTGACATACATCTTATAAAATATGTCTTTCAGGTTTCAAAGAACACGTGAAATTGAATCTCTTAAGATTTAAAGCTTTTAAAACTTGAAGAGTGCCTTGAAAGTTGAAATCTAATACATTGGGATTAGGATGCTCTTTTTCGTTTCACCCTAAATTCCAGAAAATCTGCCATATCCTTACATCTGAAAATTCTTGAATGTTACATACCGGGAAAATTAAGCAAGTTAAATGAGTCACAGAATGAAATTAGTAAAAAATGTTCACTGTTTCTTTAGGGAGGCAATCGATGGTTTATGAATAACTTTTGAAATGCATAATCATTTCCCTTTCCATTCTCAAAGTACCTATAAATTTTGGTTAAATAAATGTTGAATGTAATATTTCTTACTCTTCTTTGGCAAAATTTGATTTTATGAACTATATTTGTATGCGACTTTTTACTTTTTTGTGCGAAGTTTTGTGCATCGAGGATATTTTTGGTGAGATATTACAAAATACAAAACTCTTTTGACATTATACGACGCTAAAAAACGCATATCTCTGAACACAATCTCATTTTAGGGCGTTTACAGTGCATAGATCCGGTCCTGCCTAAACCAATACCACGTTGCACGCATAGAAGTGTTCACCACCCTAGCCCTAGCGAATTATCGCCTAGGTCTGCAGGAAGTGACGGGATTGGCTCACAAGGTAGTGTGAGTGCTCCTAGATGAGTCGACCCACCAATACTAAAAAGTTTTCTCCGCGTACGTGTACCACAGGCGTACTATGAAACATCTATGAGGCTCTACGAAGTTATGCTATGCCACCCCTGCAGTATTCTTCGCTCAGTTCGCACCATCACTTCATCCGCAGCGAAGCACAGCAGTGGTCGCTGGCAAAACGGAGGGTTTTTTCCCCTTAGTTCGAAAGTCTTTGAACAGTTTTGATTGTATATCAAAAATATATCGTGCCTTCATCTAAAATTAGCAATTATTCTCAATTAAACTGTTTAGAATCGGGAAAAATTAGTGTCGGCTTTTTGTTTTTCCTTGGGAATTTATATTCTTTTATCTTAGAATTTTTTTTATCTTATCCAAGTGTTGTCGGTGCTCGGCTAAATGTGGCTCCAGCTTTAGCCAACCCCGAGCAAATAGCGCTTCCAGGACGAGGCTATAAATATTCTGCAGGCGCTCCTTCATCCTTGCACCCGGTAAGTTCGACGCATGATGAGAAACGATCTTCATTATATATATATATATATATTACATGCATATTATTTACATTTGTGAATTTGTGCTTTTTGTGCTTCACGATATTGCACTATTTCGGGAATTTATTTCGAAAGTTAACTTTCATAAAGTGTTTTATTTAAATTACACGCGAGAAAAACCTATGATAACTTTCACTGCATACATTATTTTTGTTCACGCAACATGTGTTTTAAAAATCATATTATTTCACATATTTACGTCAATATGCAGAAATAAATGATAAAATAAAAGATTCTAGCAAAATTTTTGCACTTTGTACAGTTTTGTGTATTTTTATGCATAGAGGTCTTGTTGACTTTACACATCATCAACAAATGCATGTTTTGCTGTAATCGACATATGTTTTGTAAACAATTTACAACAATTAAAGCATCTCTCGCAATAAATGATACACACATGCATGCAGACAATAGAAAAGAGATACACGTTTTCGGCGCGTGCATATATTATGGACGAAATAAGACAGTTTGCCTGGTTGGCTCTTTTCTAAGCGTTATTGAATTCTTGGTTAATACTCGTGTCTGCCGAATATAGCGCGGAAATGCGCATGTGGCCCTTTATCTACTATCACATTCTATTGGACTACTTCACTGACTATTCACCGACTTATTAATGGGCTCCACGCGTAGACAAGATTCATGCCTATTTGGTTTATCACATTTTCATGATCATGACGTAATACACGAAAAAATTCGCAACCGCGTGTGTAATCGTTCGCACGTGTTATTTCGGGTAGTAAACAGTTAATGGTCGAGTTAGAACGTAGAAGAACCTATTTTTACATTGAGGCGAAAAGTATAATGGAATATTTTGGTGAGAGTAATATAGCAATATATGTGTGAAAATTATGCTGTAACCAGTTTTGAAAAAGGTCTGCGAAAAAAACAGGTTGAGTCTAATAGCAGTATTTCATCATTTTATTCGTTCTAACGAAAATTAAAATAAAAAAAAAAAAAAATATATATATATATATATATAACGTAGTAGTTTTAAATTCTTTGTGTATTCTATATTATCTTGAAGATTTAGAAATACGCAAATCGATTTGGAAAGCAAAGGTCGCGTATCCAAAAGTCGTTCAAAATCAATTACGCGTGATATATGTCATATGTTTGTGAATAGGAATCATTCAGCAGATAACGATAGTGTATTCGCATTTTCCTATTCTAAATATATAGTTGAAAATGATCTGTCGTCGGAAATATTTTCACGCTTTCTCCCTCGCTAATTGAACAAACGTAGAATGTGGAATCCCGATTAGATTTTTGTAGATATTATTACATATAAAATATACTTAACGTGTAAATTATATATAATAATAAAATCGTGTATTTATTTGCAGGATTGCAAAATTAACGATGGAGACCGAACCTCAAAAGTTCTGTCTGAGGTGGAACAACCATCAATCAAATTTGATTCAATTTTTTGATGAATTACGGAAAAAGGAAGACTTCACTGACGTCACTTTGATGTCAGATGCTAGGGAGATAATAAAATGTCACAAAATAGTGCTGGCTGCCGGTTCCTTCTATTTCGAAAGAGTTTTTAACAATGTAGGATTTCAAGATGCAACGACTCTCGTCCTAACTCACACAAATTTTACGCTACTTGAGGCCCTAATAATGTATATGTACCGAGGAGAAATAAACATACAACAGGACGAATTATCGGCTTTGTTACAAGTCGCCGAAGAACTTGAGGTAACTATAAATAAATACATAAATAAATAAGTAAATTAATTCTCCGTTGATTCATTTTATGAATTTAATTCTAATGTATTTTTGCTTTCTTTACAGGTCAAAGGTCTTATCAATTTTGCGGAAAAAGGATCAATGACAAAGATCAAGAGAGACGAGATTCCATCACCATTTTTGGTAAGAAAATCTACGAAACAGATCTAGATACAGATTCTATATTTTTCGATTGAAAACTAATTAGGATTTTTTTACAGAATCATTCTCCACCACCACCTGCACCATCGACAACACCACAGCTAAAACTTGAGAACAGTGGACAACTTGCGAATCCTTTATCGCATGCAGATTTATATAATTTTCATGCAGCCAATCAGAGTATAAATCAAATTCCCTCTCATGGACTTTGGCCGATGCCTGCTTTTCCGTTCGCTCAACATCCGTACCATCCTCATTATTCAGCATTGAGCAGATCCTATATCCATAGTTCTGATACTTCACCCCTGACGAAGAAAAAGAAGATTTCGTCGGCATCAATGGCCATTATGCCTACGCCTACTCCCATTTTACGGACGGCACTTGTTGGCCAAGAAGTTGTGGAAACAGCACATTCCACATCGGGATCGAACTTGGAAAATGTGGAAAATGGATCTCGAAGCAATGGTTCAGCCAATGGTTCTGCCAGTGGTTCTGCCACTTCTCCCATTGATAACGACAGAAGATACAGCACGGACTTTTCTCATCATGAAGACCCTATGAGTCCTCACACCGATATGGAAGATGATGATAGGAAAAATTCTCCAGGATCACGTAAGGAGATTTTCTAGTCTTATTTTTTTAACGTTCTGATAAATAAACAGTAATTTTAAATGAAAGCATTCAAAGTGGAATAATTCTAAATCCTTTTTCTTTATTTTCTAGGACGCAACAGTTTCGCCTCCAGCTCAACAGCTCCCAGGGAGTGGAAGCGCTACAAGCAGTACACTCGGGAGGACATCAACGCTGCCATCGATGTGGTCAAAGCAGGAGAAATGAGTGCTCTCAGAGCATCTCGAAGATTCAACGTGCCATCTCGCACGCTGTATGATAAGGTAAAGAAATTGGGAATTAGAACTCAGCGACACTCAGGACGACATTCATCCAGAAATGGAAACGGAAACACAAACGGAATGAGAATCCGTAACATTGATAACGACAGTGCTCGTTTTCCGTATGGCGTAGGAGGCAATGCTGATGGTAATATTTATCGAAATGCGTATGGAGGAGTTGAGCCGATGGATATGTTAATGAATATGAAACACATCAGTCCAAGCACAAGTCCGAAAGCTGAGCCTCTTATAGAGGATGATAATTTGGAAAATATGGTGGAAGATTTGTCCATCAAAGCCCCATTACAGAATAGCGTCACTATTCGTCCCTTAACTCCCAAAGAGGAATTGAAAGACGAAACACCTGCGCCAAATGAGAACTGAAACTCGTGAAAATTCAGATTTGTCAACCTAAAAATAGATTTACAGAATCAAAGTGCCTATTAATCCACTATTTCGAGTTACAACACTATCAAAAATCTTCCAATTGCAAGAATCAGTTGTAACTCTTGAAAAGTGGTTTCAAGATTTTGTTAAAGATGCATGTTTCCTAATTAAAGTTAAGAGAGGACTAAAGGAACACTCATAAGTTAAAAACATTCTAAGACTGAATTAAAATGCATCGAAAATCCAGAGACTGATAATATACATCATTTAAAATTTCATCTACTCCATGATCGAGGAATTGAAAGGATTTTCAGTTATTTACTGAATCCTCTACATCTGGTATGTCAGTTACGATCAAACAATTTAAAATTGAGAGATTTCGCGTAAATTATAAAGCGACAAAAAGTGGTTTACACAAAGATTGGTCAAAGAAGCAAATATTGACCTCTCAACCAATATTATGGTTTAGAATATACACTCATGCACCGATTATTTGCACCGCGGTTATATGCATAGTTTACGGTTTTTCCCCTCCCGTAGCGTCCCTCGGGTGCCTAAATGTACCCTCAACGAGCTCGCACGCTCGAAGAGGCAGTGCCGTATCAGAAGTTGTTTACGTGGCGATCGGTGGATGAGTGTATTTATAAATGCCACTATCTGTACATAAGAAAATCTTATCTACTATTGGGCTTAAAGCTAAATTTAAGCCCATTTCTTGTATTAAAACAAAACTTTTTTTATCGTAAGTTGTAATAACATCTCAGTTTATCACAATTTTTTCAGTATAATCTGAAAGTGTCTATTGTTTGAAATGTTTAATCTCTTTACCATATGTGCATTTAATGTTTTTGGTAGGAGAAGAATGATAAACTTATATACATATATATTATATATCACATATATCATATAGTCTTAAATATCACTATGACTGTTATAATTTTTTAGTTTTAAGGATAAGGTGGTTACCGAAAAATGGCCATGGGATGTTGCTGCAATAATCTTTAATTTTACTATAGAGATTCCTCGATATAAATATAGTTTCCTGATGAGAGTGTATCAGAAACAGATGAAAATGAGTGTGAGATAATTTAAAAAAAATTGTGAAAATTGCTAAATTTTCCAATTTTGAAATTTTCTTACATATTTATATATGGTTTTATAAAACCGGAATAAAATGTTCCACTCAAATAATGCAACAAACTACCTCAATATGTACAATGAACGGTAATGTTCAGAAATAACTTGAGACTGATGAGCCGAATGAGTGCAAGACTGAACTTTTAAGCCGAATCGCAAGAAACGAATTAAGACTGATGTGCCTTATGCCCAATAATTAATGCCCACATATTGTAATCTTCAACCTCAGTATCATTCCACAGTATATAAATAGAGTTATTTAATGTTAAAAGTAATAGTGACAATTGACATTGTACCTGTACATGTGATTCATCGAAAGTTCATTCATAAGAGTGGCTGAAAATATTACCTCTTAAAAAAATAGGAAAAGATTATTGAATATCAATTTAGGATATATGTAGTTACAATTTGTTACCAAATTCACTTTTATGTAAACTCAAGTATGCCGCAAAACTGATACAAAAGAAAAAAAGGAAAACTTTATTGTTGATAAAGAAGAATCTACTGCTAAATATAAAATTTCTAACATATAAATCGTTTGCCTGAAAAAGATTGATTAATCGTTAGATTGACAAATTATTTAACTATTTGACTCTTTCAATTTATATAAAAAATTGTATTATATAATATGTCTCTGTTCAATTAGTCAATCTCTTTTTACTGTGGCAGTAGCAATAAATGATTTGTCATTATGTTTAGACATTAAATAAACATCGTGTTTTAATATTTGTACATGGCCCAGCCACTGCACATTATATTTTTAGTTGTATTAAAATTAGAAGAAATTGCATTTTTTTTTTAAGATGAAGGTGTTATAATTATACTGTTTTACTATTTTTTGTTTGCATAATATAAGAATTGTTTTTATATGCGGAAAATGCGGCCTTAACTATTCGTAAGA
Source organism: Synergus magnus (assembly GCA_032275165.1). Lineage (NCBI taxonomy): Eukaryota > Metazoa > Arthropoda > Insecta > Hymenoptera > Cynipidae > Synergus > Synergus magnus. Next base: position 4,669,654 of record JAUESH010000036.1, read on the forward strand.
CTGATATTTAGCATAATTTACCTCAGTTTTTTAAATTTAATTGCACTTTACTCAGATGCATTTATATATTGATGTAATCCTATATAAAATATAAGAAAAATTCTTTGGCACGGTTATTGAATAAAGAATGTTATATATACATAATTTTCTGATTCGTTTTCATTGTTATAAATGAGATTATTTGAATTAAATACATATAACGTAAGTTAAATAAAATTTGCAGAATAAAATTGCTCATTAGCATTAAATTTGAGCATAATCTTTTGAATGACGTATTAACAAAGATAATTTTTACACAATAGAGTCGCTGTCAAGAGTTTTCACTCAAAAGCTCACTTAAAACGTTGCTTTTTACTAGAATTTAAGAAGTGAATTGCTGAAATCAGAAAAAAAAGTTTCTTTGAATGAAATCAAGTGATATCCTTTGGCAATATTCCTGAAATTCGTGACAAATTTTTTGAATCTGAGAAAACTTATAAATATGTATGAAATCTAAATTTATTTTTGTTATGGTTGTGGGCTGTAAAATATGAATCAAAAGATTATAATAGAAAAATAGTTTAAATTAATTTAATAAACACTAATAATATAACAATAAATTTGATATCAACAATCACATTATTAATATTTCAATTTAAAATTGCAAATTATTTACATAGATAAGCTATTAGTTTTTAAAAATATATCTAAAAATTCAACAAGAAAATGAAAAGACTCCATACTTAAAATTTACACGTCTTTGAAATTCGAGATAATAAAACGACTCAGTTCCTGATAAGTATAATTTTTAGAGAACTTTATCTTATCACATTTACATAGATATAGTTTTGAAGAGGTTGATTCACTGACATAGAAACACTATGTTAAAAGTCGACCACGCTCTGTAGATGGAAGAATTAATGAACCTGTGATCTGAAATTTGTAAATAAGAAACTTTTTTCTTCTAGTTTCTTTAAATCAGTTAAATAAATCATCAGCGATGATACAAAATAATATTATATCTGGGGCTAAAATTGAGGAAAAGAAACTGGAAAGCTCAGCAGCACAATTGTTTTTCGATAGTATACAAAAACATGGATCAAAAGTTGCAATGGTGAGACATAAATAATAGAATAAATAATATAATTTATTTTTAATATATAGACTTTCTTGACAAAATTTTTTTCTTTTAGATAAATTCCGACACATGCGAAGAGTTTACATACGAAAAAATCTTGAAGGATAGTTGTAAACTCGCAATTTATTTAAAAAAACTAAATTTGACTACAAATGATCGAGTGGCTGTCTGTAGTGAGAATAATTTATTTTATAGCACGGTAGTTTTATCGAATATTTTTCTTGGCACCGGCTTATGTCCATTAAATCCCTCCTACACGAAAGATGAATTAGTGCACGTTATGTCAATTTCAAAACCAAAATACATTTTCGCAACTCCCTCAATTGTATCAAAAATGCAGATGGTTATCCAGGAATTACCTTGGTTTCCAAAGCTTTTTTTAATCTACGGGAATGTGCCAAATTCAAAAATACCAAACATGCAGGAGTTAATATCGCAAGTTTCTAATTCAGAATTAAGAGCTTTTAAGCTCCCTGAAGTCGACGTTCGAAATCATGTGACTTTCATTTTTTGCTCAAGTGGAACCACTGGATTACCAAAATGTGTCGAGTTGACTGACCGAAATATAGTGACTTATGCCAATCGAGAAGATGATGATTTTATTTTTCTCGATAAAGCTCAGAATGAGAAGAAATGTACTTTGATTGTAACACCTTTCTTTCATGGACATGGATTATTTATTATGCTTTTTGACACTTTGATACATGGAAGAAGAACGATTTTGCTTCCTATATTTGAGGAAGACAAGTTTCTGAGATGCATTGAAAAGTATAAGATTCCCATTTTGATATTGGTGCCTCCACTACTGGTTCTTTTAGCTAAAAGTCCCAAGGTGGATAAATACGACTTATCCAGCATCCAAATTATAATGTTAGTTAATGTTATAATGTTAATTTTATTAATTGAATTGTATTCCACTAATTTAACTGAGTAAATGGAATTCAAGTCAAATAAAAATTATTATTAATTTATTAATATGAAAATTGTATAAATGATTAAATCACATAAAATTATAATTAATATTATAAATTAATATTGTTATTACTATTAAATTAATAATTGTGATAGGAGTGGAGCTGCTCCATTGTCAAAGGAAACTGAACTGGCTATTATAAAGCGATTCAATAACCGTATAAAAATTTATTGCAACTATGGAATGACAGAAACAACAATGAATATCATGATAACAACTAAAAATATCAAACCTGGAAGCGTTGGAAGACTAGCACCTGGTGTTAAAGGCAAGTACGAATTTATTTTAATTATTTTTAAAATTACCGCTTTTTTCTTAAGTAAAGAAATATTTGTTATAATAAATTGGAATGAAAATATTAAAATTGACTAAATGATAAATTCTCTAATTAAAAATCTAGGTAAAGTAGTGCCCTTGGAGAATTTTGAATCTAGTGAAATTTTAGGCCCAAATCAAATAGGTGAGCTTTGTTTTAAGGGCAGTACAATTATGAAGGGATATTCGGGAAATAAAAAAGCAACAAACTCTGCGATTGACAAAGATGGTTGGCTTCATAGTGGAGACGTAGGATATTTTGATAAAGATGGCTATTTATACATTGTCGACAGAATAAAAGAAATTTTTAAATGTAAAGGATTTCAAATATCGCCAGTTGAACTGGAAGCAGTTCTACTTACAAATCCACATGTGAGAGATGGAGCTATTGTTGGCTTACCAGATGAAAAAGTTGGCGAATTCCCTTTTGCTTTTGTTATCAAGCAACCTGATTCGAATTTGACAAAAGAGGAAATTAGAGATTACGTAAATGGTAAGCAAAATTATAATTTTTATCATTTTCGGATTTGCAATCAAATTGTACAAATTTTAATTTATATTATACATTGGTTTAAATTGTTCTAAAATATTCCTTTTTTATAGCACGTGTATCGATTTATAAACATCTGAAAGGAGTAAAATTTGTGAACGAAATTCCGAAAACACCTTCGGGTAAAATAATTCGTAGAAAATTGAAAGAATTATTACTATTAAATTCGAAATTGTAAGGAATGGATGTCAATAAAATTTTTATAAGGTTTTGACTTTGAAGGTTTTGTTTTTATTCTTGTATATATACAAGATGCGCACGCATTTTTTAAAAATTTAAATTTCAGCGGGAAGTTTGAATTTAAGGTTCAGCAGAGCACTCTAGTGTTAAATTATGGAAATAAAATACAATGGCCGCAAATGGCTGGACATCGATTTGTCTTCATAAAAATATGCTTTTTCAGTGTTAAATAAAAGTTTTATTCCAAAAAAAAAACATATATATGTATACTGAGATAAATTTTAATAAAAGTGTAAATAAAAATGCAAGATCCTTTGGCATCATCGAATCGTCGACGTTGTTGCGTTCCTGGATGTAGTTCTCAAAGTGTTCCATTCAGTTTTCATAAATTTCCCCTTTATGGGAATTTTTTGGCAGTGAAAAATTCTGATGGACAAATTGATTTTGTGGACCGTTGCGATGAGTGGAAACGAAAAATTGGAATAACCGACACTAATGAACACACCGTTGTATGTTCACGTCATTTTACAGAAGACGATTATTATTTTTTAGGTACGATACATTTTTTAAAAATATATTACCTTTCAATTGAACAAATACGATAAATATTACATTGATTAAATTTTTTTCAGAAGGCAACTCTAGAGTTAAAAGATTGAGACAAGATGCAGTACCGAGTGTAAATTTAGATTTGGAAATAATTGATATTACATCACCGGCAAAGAAAATAAAAACTGAAGATTGCTCTGAAACAGTAAGTAAAATAATTTAATATTATAAATGACTAATTAAAATATTGTCTTTTATTTATCTTTTAGATCAAACAAGAAAACACGAAGCCGTGTTTTGCACACATGGAAAATGTGTTTGAAGCCAAATATCTTGAATCAGAAAACGAATCTGAAATCAAAAGATCTAACGATGAGGATGCCTGTACTGATGAAGACGTCAAGGTTTTTATTACTTTATTTTTAACCTTAAAATTCTGTGGCATTAAATGTTAAATCGATGAATTTGTAGATTCTTGATGAACCTTCAGAAAAAACTTTACGGCGTGCTATTATGGAACTAAAGGAACCGATTCTGATTCGCAACATATTACGAAAATTGAGTGCAGAAAATAGTTGGAGTCTTCTTGACTGGAACTTACAAACTTTAGCCGAAAAATTCGGAAACGCGCGTTTACCTTTTCGAAAGGGATATAACGCGCAAACTTTGGTAAATTTTTAAATTAAATCCTTCAAATTCTGTTACCTAAATTAATATTGAAAATATTACAAAATTGTAAATGTTTCTAATTTATTATCTTAGCGACCACAATGGGAAGTTGGAAGTTCAGTGGTGTCATTCACAATGGAAGAATTCATAAAGAAAAATGATCCTGAGTTTTGGTATTATTTTGATTATAAATATATGCACGAGTGGTGTAAGAATTCTCCGGAAATAATTAAATCTCTAAACTGGAACAGATTTGGTTTTGATTTGGATGGAAAGGATTCCACAATTTGGATAGGAAACAAAGGTGCTCACACAAATTGCCACCAAGATTCTTATGGGTGCAATTTAGTGGCGCAAATACACGGAAAGTTAGTCAAAATTTTGTAATTACAATTGCAGTGTTTGCCACAGAATCTGAGAACTCTGGAGGAGATATGTATTTAATGATTTTTTTCAGAAAGGAATGGATTCTTTTTCCTCCAGAGGCTGCCGAAAGTCTTAAACCAGTGAGAATTCCTTACGAAGAGTCGACTGTTTATAGTTCAATAAATTTTTTTTCGCCATCTGAAGAAGAGGAAAAATTGCTTAAAAACATTTCTGGTGCAAAATCTGTAATTTTAGAGCCTGGAGATGTTTTACTAGTTCCAAAAAGTTGGTGGCACTATGTAGAGTCTTTAAATTTAAGCGTGAGTGTAAACGTCTGGCTGCCTTTAGAAACTGATTCCAAAGCGAGACTTAAAGAGGCACTTGTTAAATTAATAATCAATGGGATTGGGAAAGATATCCCGATTACGTCAGAGAATTCAAAAAGCTCAGTTGCTGAGTCAATCAATTTTGTAAGTTATTATTTTTGTTAACAAATTATTTCATTTGTTATTCGTATTTTACTAAAATACGGTTTCTTATTAAAATATTTAATATTTAATTACCATTTCATTAGGTAAAAATGTCCCTTGAAGAGATTAAAAACCAGCAAGGCTCTTCAATTTCTCCTGAAAATAACAACAAGACACTTTTATCTGCAAAATTTTTGGCAAAAGTGTATCCATTCTTCATATTTTTACTAGAAAACTTAGACAGTGAAAAATTACAGACTTTATTTTCTGAAAAAAGGAACCGATTTGCGACCGGTATTGGCAATTCAAAGCCGTCTTTGATAAAACTAGAAGAAGCTGATCCCTCGTATCAAATTTTGATAGAAAATATTGTGAATGCGTTTTGTAGTACAGACGCAATTGAAAAAGTAGCAGATTGTTTGTTGACTAAAAGTTCTCAATAACAAGAGTTCTTGGAAGTGTAAAATAATATTTGTACATACATAAATATATTTTTTTAATAAAAGAGAAATCATAAAATTGAAGAAAATATTTTTATTGTTAATTAAAAAAAAAAATTATATGATAGCTTATAATTTAGTAATTTTATTTCAAGGTTAAAATTACTTAATTATTTTTTTACGATTTTTATTTAAACTATTCTGATAGATAATGTTTTGAATTTTTAAATTTGGCGCTGTAGACGTAGTGCCTCTGGTGGAGTTAATTGTAATAAAGAACTGTCATTGAAAAGAAAATGATGAAAATGTGCATAAACCCACCATAAATCGGAAAACTTTGACAGAATAATAAATTTTAAAAACGTGTTATTGCTAATAAAGGAAAGAATTCATCATGGGACTTTTAACAGTACTGAAGAAGCTGAAACAAAAAGAAAAAGAAATGAGGATTCTGATGCTGTAAGTAAACTTGTACAACTTCCAACTATTCAATTGTAGGTTATTTTTAAGGGAAAACATAAAATTTATTAACAAAATGTTAGTTTCTTTAACAATTGTTTTCAAATTCACAAGTAGATTTGTGTATTTTTATATTCAGTATTGTTTCAGAAAAACTTAGACCTAAATATATAAAAACAATCGAACTCTATTTCATAAAAATGTGTTAGACTTTTTCTTTTTGTTCTTACCTTCAAAGATTATTACTATTATTTAAATTGAATTTCATGTGCATGATTTGGTAAAATGAGACGAAGCTATTAATTTAAATGTATTTTTTCTCAACAAATTAGAGGCTTGGACAATGCAGGAAAGACTACAGTTTTAAAAAGAATAAATGGAGAGCCGATAGACACAATTTCGCCCACGCTTGGTTTTAACATCAAAACTTTAGAACATCGAGGCTACAAATTAAACATATGGGACGTTGGTGGACAAAAGTCACTAAGATCTTATTGGCGAAATTATTTTGAGTGTACTGATGGTCTTATTTGGGTTGTGGACAGTGCAGATAGAAGAAGACTAGAGGATTGCAAAGTCGAATTACACAAACTTCTACAAGAAGAAAGACTCGAAGGTGCTAGCTTATTAGTTTTGGCTAACAAACAAGATTTACCCGGAGCCCTTTCAGCACCAGAAATTGCAGAAGTTTTGGAATTGCCAAATATTAAGTCTCATCATTGGCAAATTTTCAAATGCTCAGCTGTTACCGCCGAAAATTTAGTGGAGGGAATAGATTGGATTCTTGATGACATCGCGGCGAGGATATTTTATTTGGACTAAGTAACATTTTTATGTTTCCTTCAATTAACTTTCCTTCGACAGGATAATGATTTCTTAATATTTCATAATATTTTCTAATAAACTACAAATTATTTCGAATATTTATTTGAATTAAAGAACTTGTAAAGTGTTTTATAAAGCCCTTTGTAATTTTCGATCAAATCTTTGTTTTAAAATTCTAAAATAGGTTCGAAGTCTTCTAGATATTTGTCTTCAAAATCTTCAAATTCATATTCTTGAGATAGAATTTCAGACGATGGTACCTATAATCAAAAAAGTGTTAGCTCTCTCGAAATTATATACATAATTGTTTTATGATTAGGATTAATTTTTTAAACATTTAATAAACTTATTTTTTGGCTACAGAATGTGAAATCCAATTTCGAACCCTTAATTTCCAGAATAATTTTACCTTTGGAGTTTTTGATTTAGGTTTCATCTTTTTATCCTTGAACTTTACTTCTTTTTCCTTTGATTTTGGGGCTTCTTCACTCTTCGGTTGATCGTCTTTTTTCCCCTTTTTTCCCTTCTTATCTTTTTTGCTTTTTTTACCTTTTTTGCCTTTTTTCATTTTCTTCTCTTTTTCTGGTGGAAGTTGGGTCTCCGGATATTCCTTCAAGTAAAAAGCTTTCAATTCTCCTTGATCGATGAGATTCTTTCCTATCGTAAAAGCTTTTGCAATTGCAAGTACCAAAGTATCTGAGAGTTTCAATTTAGAAGCTTTCACTAATTCTGCAAATTTCGCTGAAAGAATAAGAAATATATTAGACAGACATTAATTTAATTTGATTGTTTATTATATTTTAAAGACTCGCCAATTGGTATAGCAATTTCTTCTAATGAGAGAACAAAATGCCCAAATTCTTTTCTCTCTTTCTTTTTCTTCGTATTCGTCGCTTCGAAGTTTGCTCTTTTCAAAAAGAGTTTTCTTTCATTTGGACCGACGAGTTTAAAGTTGCCAAGAATTCCGCCTAATTTGATATTCAACCACGGTTTTGTATTTTCAATATCTTTCAAAGTTGCTGTGATGTTTTTATTTATCCAAATATTTTCTAAGTCTAATAAATTAATTCTACTTTCAGGTGCCTTCTCCAAAGTCAGCGATTGAATTAGTTCTAAACCTCCTGCGGCTTTAAGAGGATTGTTACCGATATAAAATTTCTCCAAGTTGGAATTCTTCGAGAGAAATTTTGCAATTTGGATAGCTTCGATGTCAGTGAATCGGTTTCCTGTTAAAAAATTGAAAAATGAGTTTAAGAATCTAAATTTTAAATTAGCTTAATCGTTAAATTTACCATTAAGATTTAAAACTTGGAGCTTAGAAGGTTTTGAAAGGAAGCTGCAAAGATATGGAGTAGATTCGCTTCCAAGTGCGTTCCAGGACAAATTAATTTCTTCAAGTTTTCTGGTGTCCGTTAAAGCATTAAAGACACGTTTACTAGTTTCCTTATGATAAAGCGAATTCCAGGATAAATTTAGATTCGTGAGAGTTTCTGATTTTAAAATCATTGCTTCAAGGTTCTTCGCAGATCCTTGACTGAGATGATTATCACTCAGATCGAGACTTTGAAGAACTTCGCTAAGATAAACTCCACGTGAAATATATTCAATACCCTCATCGCCAAGTTCACAGTGACTTAAATTTAAATTTTGAAGAGCTGTTGCAAAAGAGATGCCTTCTTCAATTCTTTTTGCCCCTTGAGATCCGATTTGACACCCGGAAAGGTTTATAGAGGTCAGGAAAGTATTTTGTAGGAGGAGTTCGTTTAAGTGATAACAGGCATCTAATGTTAACCAATTGTCCTGGAAAATGGAAAATAGATTATTGGTCATTTCTCAGCTAGCAAATTCTGCAGCCTTAAACGTTGTGAAGTTTATCTAATCTGTAAATTGATTTACCCTCAAATCTAAATTTTCAACAATATTATTATGAATCAGAGCTTCGCAAATTGCCTTAAAAATTCTTGGATCAAAACCATAATATCGCAAATTAATTTCTGTTTTCTTGAACATATCTTTCAGGCAACTGATTGGCCTTAGTCTTAATACTTTAACTATGTCATTGAATTTTTCAAAATCTTCCAAGTAAACCTTAGGTCGTCGATAAATACCCCAAAATGCTGATGCACTCCCTGGATCATTTGGAATGGAATATAAATTAAATATGTTTCGAATTTTTAATTGTGAATCGCTTATGTCAATTTCTCGAAAGCAGAAATGAATAGAACTTTCTTCTGATTTATCTGAGAATTCAATTTCGATTTCTTCTGGTGTTACAATTGTAATAGTTGATCTCTCAGTGTCATCTTGATCATCTAACTACAAAGTTATTTTTTGGTATAAATATTTAATTATTAATTTCTAATAATTGTAGTTAATAATTATCAGTATAATATAGCGGATTTAAAAAGTATTTTTACTTCAGCTGCGTCATCACTTTCACTTTTTCCTCCATCTTTAAATGATAAATGATCTTCATATTTATCGTAGAAATCAAAATCGTGATTTTCCCATTCCCATTGTTTATCAAAGTCAATAAAAATATCTGTATCCTGGTCATCTTTTCCACTCAGGTTGTCTAGGATCTAAAAAATCATTACTCAAATAATTTCAGTGATTTATTTTATTAGATAACGATTAATGAACTTTATTTAAACTTTTATTTTTAATGATTTGTTTATTATAGGAAAAGAAAAACACCTTTCTGGGCAACAAAGTAACCACTTCAGTGTCTGTCATATTTTTAGAATTTATACTTTTTCCTTATAATTTAATAAACGATATTAAATTTAGTAAACACTTTTTCAAAAAAAATGTATTGGCCGAAAATTTCATGAAAATATTTTTTCAACCGTTAATAATTTGAATAAAAAATGTTCAAGAATTTATTTAAAATGTCACGAGTGTCAGGCAACACTTGACAGCTCTGAAATTTGATATGAGAATCTTTTATACGAATTCTTTTTTGTTTTAAATCTAGCAAAATTTAATTTTCTTGAAGCTTCGAGAAATGCAATTCAAATATTATTAAAAAATTTAACAATTTAAAATTTGTATTTTTTAAAACAGTAAAACAAAAAAAAACCTATTAACAGAGGAAAGTGTAGGGAATACAAGTTGACACAAGAAATAGAGATTGTACTTTTTATTGAAATTCTCATCATCTTAGCAGGGGGAACAGGGTGGAAAGGGGAAGATTTATATACACGCAATCATTCAGAAATGTCATACATAAAACGCATTATAACAATGATAGCAAAAATAATTACTATAATATTTAATAACAAAAATTTTTGCTACAATTGTTATTAACAACAATGATAATTGCTATTATTATCGGATTCTCGACACGCAGCGGCATTTTTTTTAACTATCATAGGCACTTTCGGTCACAGGCATTAGTTCACTAAAATTTATCATCACTGAATTTCATAATTTGTATTATAATATATTAAATGTAAATTTTATTAAATTTTTTATAATCAACAAATAATTTCGAATCCAAAAAGACTTTAGAAACGAAAAAAGTTAATGAAAAATGTGATTTGAAAATAAATTGAAATTAAAAAACAAAAAATGAACTATTGCCCATGATCCGAAACAATTTAATCAAGTGGCAATAAGATAGAAATACAATACAAAATTTTATAATATTAATAATCGATCTATCTATATATCAGTAATACAATATATAATATAACTTTTTCTCCTCTCTTTATCATAAAATAGAAGTTCTATAAAATGTATAAAAATTTGTTCCTCGTGTTTAGAGAACTTATTACGTCGATATTATTACGCTAAACACTACGGTTCATTTTTCTCTTTTAAGATTATTACTCCTCGCTGCAAGTAACGATTTTTAATCGACATTTAATTGACAACGAGCTAGGGAATTGCACTTCTGATATCAATTAATAGCATTGAAAATATTGAAATAAAAAAAAAAGAGGAGAATACAATATCACTATTTACAAATCATCCTCTTTTATTTTTCCTCTCCTTTTCTATTTTTTGACAAAAAGGATCATTTGTCGCTCATTCACATAATTCATTAATTTTTTATGTCGATTCTATCGGTTCCGCTTCAAATTTCGAGTGCTTCAAGCGGAAATGCCGCGAGACGTCGGCCTTCAATTTTATTAGATAATTAGTAAAATTAATTAATGAATAAAATTCATGATTAATTAAGATCAGGAGGATGTGAGAAATCAACGAAAGTAAAAAGAGTTTAGACGCTCATCACGTCATCGATCACTCCTCCTTAAAGAGTATCACAATGTCTCGCTTAAAGGAACGTACAAAGCCTGTTTGTATACACGTATATATTATATTTAAAAAGCTTAGATTATGTAAGAGCTCCTCTATATCTTTGTATACGTGTATCAAGTATTAACAAAAGGTTTCCCTTTGGAAAAAAAAAAATTATTGTCAAAAAATCTATTGTCAAAATTCCATTAGAAAACTCTTAGGAAATAGCGACAATTTTTTTAATTTGAAAAAATTTGGCACCTCTTCCTAATAATAATTTTTTAACAATAATTTTTTTATAAGAGGTGTCTCGCGGTATCACAACCTTGGAGCCAGTATGCTAGACATATTTTCCCGAGTAAATAAATGCTTCATAGGATTTTATAAAGAAATCTCGTTTTAAAACGAGCAAGTCTTTATAGTGTCGTCGAATCGAATTACAAACAGGTTACCCGTTCTTTGAACAATAACACGACATGAGAATGGGATGCTCGAATGTGATGATACAGACTTATAGAAATTAATATACGTACGGTTATATACATATTTACAACGAAAATAACTTGACAGTATCGTTATTAGTACTAGTTCGTAGTCGTCGTGATGAATTATCGTTACAGAGTCGTCTGTGGGATTCATCATCAGCCATTTCAATTTTCTTTGATGTGAGACGAGGTCAATTGGATTAAGTCAAATTATGTGTAATAAATCAGAATTATTAGCTTTTATTGAAATCGGCTCACAATTCCAATTGCTTTTTGTACGTGTAACAAGTTTTGTAAGTTTAAAAAAGATCGGTTTAAAATTAAAAATTTTAAGTTTCAAAATTCGAAACATTTGAAATGTAAAATTATTAGACAAACAATGCTTTTCCATTTTCAGAAAATTGAAACTGGCTGACGACCCAAAAAATATAAATATTTCAGTAGATTAGAATTACTACAATTCATCCAAGATTGTCCACTGTACCTAAACACTAATCACAACAGACTTCATCAATTAAATTTCTAAGGTCCTGCGACTTGAACAGTTTAGTAATGGAAGATCACGATGAATTTCAGCACAGCAAAAAAATTACACATGCACTGTTAGCACTTGATGAGATCCAGCATTTTGGCTAGTTCCAGGTTGCTGATGAAACGAAGGTTCCTGAAGCCTAGGCTTGCTGTAGGGCTTATGAGGGCCTTCCTCGTAGCTGAAGCTAGCAGTGTTATTTCTAATTTCTGCACTCGGCGGTTTGTACAAAGGTGGAAGTCGATGTCTACTATCATCCGAGACCATCTCCAGACTCTCCTCCGTTGGTCCCAACGCTCCCATAGAAGTCCCTGATAAGGGTCTAACAACCGAAACTCTCGGTTCCCCCGCATCTGTTTCTTTCAAGGGATTCGCATATCTCCTAAGATTCTCCTCATTCTGCAGATTATTCGACTTCTCATCAAGGTCGCTTCTATGTCTATGCAGAGAAGTTTCACTACTCGTCGTCGCAGTCAACCCAGACCTCAGTCTAACTGATCTGAGGTACCAAAGTCCTCCCAGAAGTGCTAGAAGAAGAACAGTGGCTAAGGTTCCACCAAAAACAACCAAATACCCATTTCCATTCGACGAAACAGAACTAGGTTCACTCAACAAGGCTGTCTCGACTTTGACTTCCAATACAGAGGCCAGAGCGAGAGGTCTACTTAGGGGACGACTCAGAGCTTCCCCTAAGTCTCTGGCAGCAGCAGCTGCAGCTTCCGAGAAAATCGTCACCTCTATCGTGTCATTGTCTCCTGGTTTCAGGTCACACAGAAGAACAACTGACTGAGGCCTTCTTGGATCAGCAAGCAGTCTTCTCAATCTTCGGCAGAGTAGTTCCACCGAAGTTCCAACTGCGAGGGATTCTCTCCTGAGTAAGATTGTAAGTCTTGAGCATGTTGGTCCTGGAGTTGCTTGTCCAGGCCAGCAAGAAGGCGGAGCTGGCAAAGCAGGAGGACCAACTCTTCTTCCAGTTTCTATTGGACGACACTCACCCCAGGAAGGACATGTTGGGGATAGGCAACTCTCTCCAGGCGATGGAACGCAGACTTCATGAGCCAAACATGAAGTGCCATTTAGACAGTTTCCTGGACCACACCAGACGTTACTGCACTGGTTTTTGCCGTTCCTACATTCACAGACGTTGCATTCATCATCCCAAATAGCGGCGACACAACCTGGACCTCCAGCTGTTCTGATCTCACAGTGAGTTCCTGTTCTACCTGGTGGACAAATACATGAATAACTCGCGATTCCGTCGAGACATGTGGCACCTCCCATGCAAGGGTCACTCGCGCATTCGTTGACGTTTATTCTACAGTCTGGACCGGTGAATCCTGGGGCACATTCACATCTGAACCAATTGATGCCATCAACACAGCGACCTCCATTCAAGCAGGGCAACTGTAGACAGTCGTCGACGTCTCTTCTACACTTGGGACCTTCGAACCCTTCTCTACAGATACATCGGTAGCCTCCATCAGCACTATTGACACAAGTTGCACCGTTTTCACAGGGACTGCTTGCACAGGCTGGAGATGCGATGTGGCAGACTGCACCTTCCCAACCTGGAGGACAGTCGCAAGTAAAACCATCTCCTCGGTCTTGGCAGGTTCCTCCGTGGCGGCAGGTTTCCGGTTCGCAGTGACCGGCTCGAAGGGCACAGGTTTTGCCTTTCCAACCGTCGCTGCAGATGCAGGTGAAGTCTGCTACTCCGTCCACGCAGGTCCCATTGTTTCGACAAGGGGCGTTCATACACTCGTCGACATCTGCAAATAGAAGAAATGGTTAGCTTTAGAAATTTAAATTTAAACTTAATAAGAGATCATCTTCAAAATTAAACATTAAATTTATAACCGAAATAGGCTTACGGATAGAGTAGAAATCGAACTCGCCTTGGTCGCAAAGATCACCGGTCCATCCTTCTCTGCAGATACATTGAAAGGAATTGATCAGATCCACACAGGTTCCTCCATTCATGCAAGGCTCTCCATGACAGTCATTAATGTTCTCATGACAATGAAGTCCTGTGTACCCTGGGTCACAAATACATCTTCCTCCACTGCATCTGCCTCTACCGCCACACGGAGTTCCCTCACTTCCACATCCAAGCCCTTCATCAGCCACTCCGAACTGAAGGTGATGTGAGGACTGCTCAGAGCAATTTTTTCCCTGCCACTGTGCTGGACAGTGACAGTAATAGTCCGTTTGGGTGTTAAAACACGGAGCGGAATTCCTGCATGGATTAGGGTTGCAATGGTCCCTATCAATCTCACACTGGTAGCCAGTATATCCAACTGGACAAACACATTCGTACGAGTTCACTAGGTCTCGACACTCGCCTCCATTCTGACAAGGCTTCGAGGCACACTCATCAATATCAACCTCACAGTCCTTTCCGGAATATCCAGCTGTGCAAGAACAATGATAGTCATTGACAAGGTCGATGCAGAGAGCTCCATGTTGGCATTGACCCACGCAATCGTTGATGTTCTTTGTACAATTCTTTCCTGTGAATCCACTTCTACATCGACATCTGAAAATAAAAGATAGGTCAATCTAGTTTATTGTATTCAAAGTTAGGCTCAAAATATAGGATCTAAAAATAATGCCCAAAATATGTAATAGGACCCAAAAGTCAGATACAGATATAAGGCCCAAAAATAAAACCTAAAATGTAATTCCCAAAATACACATCTCAGATATAGGATTCAAAAAATAAGACTCAAATCATGGGTTCCAAAAATAAAGTAAAAAATATAAGTATCAAAATAAGATAAAAAATATACGACCAAAAATATAAGGCCCAAAATTTAGGATCGAAAATTGAAACCCCAAATGTAGGACATATGTAGGACCCAAAACTAAAACTCAAAATACACGACCTAAAAAATAAAGTTCATGATATAGGATCCAAAAATAAAGCCAAAAAATATTAATAATATATGGGGCATTCCATGCCAAATCGACCACTTTTGACCCCGACCCCTTTCGATTTGGCTGAAATTTTTTTTATCTTTTTCTACCCTATCGAAAACATTTTTCAGAATTTTTTCAAATTTTTTTATCTATCCCAAAAAAAGTTATGGGTTTTTTTAAAAAATGGCTTTTTTATTTTTCAAATGGCAGTAACTTTTTCAAAAATTGACTTCTCAGGACGGTTTTTTTTTCAAATTTTTTTTTTAAATGCACTTTTCAGAATAAAATTTACAAAAGCTATACAGATCCATCTTCAACGTTTTTTTGAAATTTTCGAAAAAAACGGAAATTTCTAGATGATTGTCATTTTTAATTTTTTTTTTTTTTTTTTTCATAAAAAACTTTGACATTTTCCGCAAATTCATCGGAAAAAATTTCAAATTTTTTACAATATAACTTTATTTATATCTGCTGTGCATAAAATTATTTAATAAACTATGTTTTTTGGATATATAAACAAAAAAAAAGCGACGTTAAAAAAAAAAATTCAGACGAATTTCTTAAAAGCTTATAGTTTAGTGAGAAATAGGCTAAATCATAACTTTTTTATCATTTTCTTTGTTTTTAAATGTAGTTTTCGAAATAAAATACAAAAAAATTATTCAGGGCTATCTTCTATTTTTTTTGACTTTTTCGAAAAAAATTTAAATTTTTCCGATGACTACCATTTTTAATTATTATTTTTTTTTTCCAAATTTGAAGGTTCTCTGTACATTCTAAAAAATGTTCAGAGCAGTGTTATGAAAAATAAGCTATGTTAAAAATTTGTTTTTCAATTGAATTTTCAATAGAAAACGAAAAAATCCCACTCTGATAATTTCAGAGAATTTGCGGAAAATGTAAGTTTTTTATGAAAAAAAGAAAAAAAAATTAAAAATGACAATCATCTCGAAAAACGTCCTGATAAGTCAATTTTTGAAAAAGTTACGGCCATTTGAAAAAGAAAAAGTCATTTTTTTAAAAAACCCATAACTTTTTTTGTGTTAGGTAAAAAAATTTGAAAAAAATTCTGAAAAATGTTTTCGATAGGGTAGAAAAAGATAAGAAAATTTCAGCCAAATCGAAAGGGGTCGGGGTCAAAAGTGGTCGATTTGGAATGGAATGCCCCATATAGATCAAAATAATTAAATCTAACTGGGAGTGTTTAAAAATTTGGAAATTGATGTAGAAATTAAATTTAAAAAAATTCTAACATACTTGGAATTCTTACGAATTTTATCAATCTTTCTAAAGACCTTTCAGTAAAATAACCTTGAATCTTGGAATCTTTTGATAAGCTTTGTCATTGGTCTTTATGTCTGTCTATAGATACAACTGTTGTTTTGCTATAGCCTATGTTTATTTTTGGAATGTTTCAAGCCTTCGGTTAGATCATTAAGTATTAGATGGGGAAATTACTAAATTACTGTAATGACTTTCCCAGCATTGTTTCTGAATGGATTAGAGATATTGGAAAATATAAACCTGACGTAAATTCTTCTCAAGGTTGTAGATAGGTTTCATATCAGATTTCTATAATTTAATTTAATTTACAACTAACTATCAGGAATCCATTCTATTCAGCCTGTAATTTCCCTCTTTAAAGTATTCAAATCCCTTATCTTGAAGAAATTAATTGGCCCAGAATCTCCCCATTGAAGATTTTTGGAAATGAACAATTAAACCCACCTGTAATCGCCAGCAAGATTAACACACGTCAGCGAATTCTTGCAGGGTGATTCCAAAAGGCCGCATTCGTCAACATCAAATTGGCAAAGAACTCCTTGCCAAGCTGATGGACAATTGCAAGTAAAACTATTTTTTCCATCCACACAAATTCCGCCATTCTGACAAGGTTGTGAGGCACACTCGTCAATATCGGTTCCGCAAGCTGATCCAGTGAATCCTGGTGCACAATCACAAACTGCCATTTCTCCTATTTCTCTACAAGTAGCGCCATTTAAACAAGGGTTGGAAGCACAGGGGTTGTCGACCTTTTCGCATGTTGGACCAGAGAAACCTTCGGGACAAGTGCATCTGTATTGATCAGGAGCTGTGTTTTCGCAGGTGCCACCATTCTGACATGGCTCATGGGTACCACAGTAGTTGAGATCCTGGTCACAAAGGATACCACCCCAATTCGTGTCGCAAATACACTGCCAACTGGAACCATTGCAATAACCGTGTTTGCATCCTGGATAAGGGGTGCACTGGTCACAAAATTCTCCCCGCCAACCGTGTCGACATTTACACTCGCCACTCACATTGCAGTGACCGTGAACTGGATGACATCCTTCTTTACAGACAGCTGGAACAAAATACGAGTAAAATTGAGAATAAAATAATGGAAATCAAATATTTAGAAATCTCTAGGGGTCCAGCTGAAAACCATTTTTTTCTACTTCATATCGCTGTGAAAAAACTTTTCAGACGATTTTTTGTCTGGGTTATTGAAATTAGTCTTTTCATTGACTAATTAACGCTTCTTTATTTTTTCCTGATATTCATCTGACTTGACTGTAATTATACTCTATTCAGTGAGAAGCGATGGTTCAAGGGCATTTAAGTGCGAAGGTGAGCCAATGATAAATAATCGAGAATAATAAAGAATTTTTAAAACTAACTAATGACAAGCAACGCTCTTCATTGTCCTTGAAGCTAGTAGACTATACTAATTTTTCTTTGATCATTTTTACAGATAATTTAAAAAATCTTCAATTTTTGTATTCTGAGAGCTTACTTAGAATAAAAGAGAATTGACTGTATGAAACAGCATAGATTGAGATCAAAGAAAAATGGTTTAAAGATGGTCATAAATTCTTACGAAATGCAAATCTGAAAATACTATCCCCTCTTTTATACCAATTAATCTCTCATGCACGGCCCTCAAAATCTTTTCCTATAATAAATCCTTCAGCCTTGATCAAATTAATCTCTACCTTAATAGAGTTCTTTACATGTCCCACTATTTCTGCAACGTCCCGCAGCATCGTGAGAATCCCGACTGAATCTTCGAGTAATTTATTTAATATCGTAATAAGGCACGTAGTAGTTAGCACTGGCACCGATTCTCGCATATACGTATTCAGGGCCGCAACATGTTATTCACTGAAGAAAGGGGGAGGGTTTCGCGTGGGTCGAGGATCTTTTTTTTTTTTTTTTGTTGGTCGTTGGTCCTCACCTCTATTTATCTGTAGGATATCTCTTAATTAAATGAAAGACGGCGAGCTGGTCAGAAAGTTATAACGGATTGATGGGAGGTAAAGGGGTAAAAGGGGGAGGGTGGGAGGGCAAGGGGGACAGAGGGAGAAATTATCCATCTGGCCGTGAAACGAAATCCTGCGATGGCTGTGCGACATGTTTGTACCTACATTCTACATATGAACTCACATAGCACACATCCATCGAGGCTTATACCGGCATGACTATACCGTTACATCACGTAAGTGCCTACAGCATCTTTTGATTAATAGTCCTGTTTCGCTCGTCTACCCGGACAACGGACATTTACGGATATTTATACGACTGCACCGTGAAACTCAAGGCTTTAAATGACACCGCATCATCCACTGCGATGCAAAGATGCATTTCTTTGTCACGTCCTATGATGCTGCTGGTTGTCCGGCTCCATATCCTGGGACGAATGAGTTTCACTTCCTCCTTTCGAGTTCCGAGTAATGATTTCTTATCACTGTTTAAAATTTCTGCTAAAAACTGCCAATATATATTTCAATGATCCACGTAAATATATTCTAATGTCGCCTCACGTGTGTTGCAACTTTCACCATATACAAATTACTGTAAGTTGCATGATGCTAATTTTAATTTTCGTTATAATGTAGTCATTTTTTTGCAAAATTTTGATACCCTTGGACAGAGCTGGGTAAAATGGTTCTCAAAATGTATTTAAAATGGAAAATGCATATTTGAAATAGGATAGTAATAAATGCAAAATGGATTTTTAATAATATTTAATTCCATTTCCAAATAAAATTACATAAAGAATAATTATTATTCTTTTCGGATGTGTACGTTTGCTTTAAGAAGCAATTGCTTCTCGAATATTGCGTCCCCCATGAATCTTCTTTTTGGGCACAAAATTATTCTTTTATACATTATCTAACTTGTCCAGGCAGGGTGGCCACATGTCAGGGAAGTCAGGGAAATGTTAAGGAAAAAGTAATTTGTCAGGGAAAATAGAAATTGACATATTATAGCTTTTACAGTTTATTTAACAAATTTAAGAAACTTTCCAACGATTTCGAAGGATTATACAGAATTTCCAGGCATTCTTTGAGATTCTCTGGGTTTCTAATGATTTCAAGAGATTTTCG
>JAUESH010000036.1:4690207-4703535 GCA_032275165.1 Synergus magnus
AAAATCTATTTAAGATGGAAAATGCAAAATGGGTTTCTTCTTCCTATTTAAAATACAAAATAGAAAATGGCATTTTGTATTTCAAATTCCTATTTGAAATGAATTCATTTGAAATAGTTACCCAGCTCTGTCCTTGGACTTATGCTAAACTTGTGGTAAAATCCCAAAAATTTTGAGCAGTAAAAGTTCTATCAACGTTTTTTCCCCTTTTAGCTATTATTATGATAAATAAGAAAAAAGAGACGAGTTGAAGGAAAAAGCGCCCGGGTCTTAGACGTATGTGTTAGCACATTTATAAATTTAATCGAGTATGTATCTTCAAGTATCTTGGTGTACTAGAAGGTAATAGGAATCGAGCCAATCAGCGTTCTTCATCGCCTTGTACCTGCCATCATCGGGAACCTGCATCAAGGCACACGCTTTCCTCTCGTCGAGAAATTAGAGGCACGATTTGAAAGCTATTGCTTGAACATATTTACAATATAGTCGTTGATTAGACCGCCGTTAGTTCAGCCATGAAATATGAACCTATTTTAACAGATGTCGATTCGGTGGCTTATGCTTCCTTTAAACATTTCTCATGTCATCTTGAAAGAAAAATCCCTTCAATTTACAATCTTTACTAATTCAGGACCGGTTCCCTCTTCTATACATACTTTTCTGATTCCATTTTCAGGATAATAGACTAGAGTAATTTTCATCAAACGTGAAATGTATGATAATATTCGAATGCATGATAGATTTTACCGGTAAATTTAGAAAAGTGATGAAACCCCGTGACACGAAAAAAAAAGAGAAATTGACCTTTCACCGACCGTAGTTTCTCGCGAGGAAATGTTGATATGCAGATGAATATTGCGATTTTACTGAATAACATTCGCTATTGCGGCGAGACGAGTCGCAGCCGTGTGAAGCTCCACACGAGTGAAATCCGCAATTGACCTTTCGACGCTCGACATAAAAATTGAAGAGCTAGTTTTCCTATAGTGCTCTCGAATCTACAGGGTGAGACGACACTTTCGAACTCAAAGAGAAACTACACGATGTTAATGTTGAAAATAATTCCACCGAAAAACTTATTCAATCATTCAATGTTTAATCTTTCGAACTGATCTTCAACCACAACATTTTAAATCTCCCAAGTAAAAAAAAAGTCTCAAGAAGTCTCTTCAAATGGCAAAATACTAGATCATCCGCGCAAATGACACGTCATCTAATGATTTTCTTTCTTAGAAAGAAGCAATTTAAATCTGATTGCAATTTAAATCTTACGACCATCTCTCGCAAAAATTCGAAATGCCAATTTCATCAACACAGGCAAAAACCAAAAAAGCGTGAGAAATTCCTTCAGATAAGGTTGCAGAAGGGCCGTTCATTTTAATCTCTGTTTGTCTAATATCCGTTTTCTGTCTTGATATTGTAAATCTGAAGATAAGCCTCTGTGAATTGAAAATAAAAGAAACGGTCTGTTTGTTTCTTTCTTTATCTCGCAAGTTTCCCACACTCTTGAGCTCTAAATGGTACCCTTTTTCCGCCTAGAAAGGGCCTCGCTCGTAAAGCGGATGCTACCAACCCTATTCGTAAGAAGCAAATTCTGAGCTGGTGACTCGGGTGTGAGTTGTCTTGGCTGGGCCATATGTCATGGGGAGGCGGAAGTAACGATTAGATGGCAAAGAAAGAGCTGTTTTATTACACGGCTCCATTGTGACTCGAGAGGCTGGCGTGATGTGTCGCTACCTTTGTACATATCGTACGACATGCACCTAACGTCCGCCCATTAAGACATGCTTTGAGATAATTCGTGGGTTTTACGATCCTCTTAATATAATTATATTTCCAATCTCTTCAATACTTTTAATATCTTCAATATCTTTAGTGTTTTAAATATTTTTGGTATCATCAGTATCCGACATAAATTTCTTACGGTTCTGACTCTTTTTCTTTCTGTCTCCTCATTTTAATCTCGGAGCACCACCCAGATTTCATCTTCCCACATAAATCCTCCTTTGGATGAAAGGATCAATAGAAGTTGATTTAAGTCTCCTTTTAATTGATTAAAAAAGATCATCCCACGCTTAAAGTACAAACTAATCGTAAGTTTACTTTATCTTTTGATAGGATTGACACAATACAAATTCTGCAGTATCTTATTTTCAAAGGCTCCTACGATTTCTTTGGCTTGTCCAATAACTCTGCAGTACATATTAGACGGAAGAATTACGACTTGATGATTAATCTCGTCTCGGGATGACTTATATCTAACGATGTGAGGAAGATGTAATTAGTAGTGCGTCATATGTCATGGAGGAAGGAAATCTTGAAGGGTTAAATAAATTAGAGAAATGATTTTGCGAATATGACTGTAAGAGTCCTATCTTAAAAAGTGATGTAACTATATTATATCGAACACATTGTTGTCAAATATCTCGAAAATATCGAACACATTTTTTTCGAAAACCTGATTAGTTTGGAAATTGCGCGAATTTTGTGAATATACCGAATTTCACAGCATTTCAAGGAATTTTATGAAATTTATTGTGATTTCCAGAAATTTTAAGGGATTTTACCAGGTATTGGGGGTTTATAGAATTTTAAGAAATTTAAAGGGTTTTGGTGAGATTTAATTAAATTTTCAGAAATGCTGAAGTATTTAACGAAATTTAAAGAAATTTGTGAGATTTCATGGGATTTTCAGAAATTTTAAGGGATTTGGCGATATTTTGTAGAAATTTAAGAAATTTCATTAGATTTTCAGGTATTTTAAGAGATTTAATGAGATTTCATAGAATTTTGAATAATGTTTTAGGAATTTAAAAAAGTTATACGAAATTTATTGAGATTTTAGAGATATTAAGTGGATATTAAGTTTTAAGGGATTTTAAGATATTTTATAATATTAAGTAATTTTAAGGACTTTTATTTTAAGAAATTTTAAGGGATTTGGTGAGATTTCATTGGATTTTCAAGAATTTTAATGTATTTAATCAGATGTCATGGAATTTTGAATAATTTTAAGAGATTTAATGAGACTTAATGGGTTTTTAAGTAATTTTAATTAATTTTAAAGAGTATCAAGGAATATCAAGTGATTTTACGAAATTTAAAGGAATTTCACGAGATTTTGAAGGATTTTAAAGGGATTTTAAGATATTTCATGGGATATTAAGTAATTATACGAACCTTTAAGGGATTTTAATATATTGTATGGGATATTAAATAATTTTTAAGACTTCTAAGGGATTCAAGGGATTTTACGGAATTTCATGGAATTTTAAATAGTTTTAAGACATTTTACGATATTTGATTAAATATTAAGTTATTTTAGAAGAGATATTTTACGAGATTTCATTGGATTGTCAGGAATTTAAGGGATTTCATGACATTTCATGATATTTTAAGTAATTTTATAAAATTTCACAATATTTTGTGGGATATTAAGTAATTTTAAATACTTTGACGGGATTTAATGGATTTTACGAACTTTCAGTTGATTTTCAGGTATTTTAACAGTTTTATTGAAACTTCATGATATTTTGAATAATTTTAAGGAATATCAAGTAATTTTACGAAATTTAAATTAATTTCACCAGATTTTGAAGAATGTTAAAGGGTATTTAAGATGTTTTGTGAAACTTATGGAGATTCCTGAAATGAGAAAATAAATTACAAGTTTCTATATTTCAAAAATGATAAATTCTCAATTATTTTGTATATGTACTTTTAAAATCCCTACAAATATTTGAAAATCCTTTGATTTGAAAAAGCGCGCGCATCATAGTTGCTAGTTACTTAAAATTTCGATTTGAGTTAATAAAATAAGAATAATTGATTTCAACTTAATTTTATATAGCGCTCATGATGCAACAAAGTGATAGTAATTACAGTACTAAAAAAATAATGACTCTAAGGAGAGAAGTTAGAGGTAATCAATAGATGTAAAAGAAAATTACACCATCGAAGATAGAGTAATTATTCATAAACGGTGTAGCTCGCATGCTGTAGGAGATACTAAACGAAGTACACGACATTCTTCGAAGTACTTTGCCTGCTAAAGTGCGATGAATTTTCTCGCATTCGCTTTTCGCCAGACCAAAGTCGATAATAGTGCCATAAAATCTCCTTTAAGGTTCGTACCGACATTGCATTTTGTAAACATGGACGATATGCAGTTAAAGCGATTTATAGTACACCGTCTAGAATGAAGCGACGACGGAAATTAATCGAATCGCGAGCCTCATTACGTCTCAAGTTCCGTTAACCTGACTGAGTAACTTAAGCTTATGTACATACTATATGCAGTGTACGCTCAGGATATGAGTTATTGCTTGTTCTTAGACCTCCGCTAAATTAACAAATTTTTCACTGCGTTTTTTCATTAATTTTTTATTCGGCACACTAAAGACTTTTATAAATATACAAATAATTATTGATTCGTTACAGTTTTATCTAAAGTTTCGAGATGTTTAGCATCACTTTTTAATTGGATAAGAAAAAGAATAATGAGCCCCTAAGTACTGTTTTATTTGACAGACGGCTGAACGTTTCGATTACTTGGCTGAGCAATATGCTCCTTGCTTCTCAGAGTAATTAATTATTACCCCGGGAAGAAGCAGGCAAAGGAAAAAAAGAAAAGAGCTTCGCAGTCAGGAACGATTTATTCAAAATTCGCAACTCACCGATGCTTCCTCGTGCTGTTCGTGTAATCGTACCAGGACTCACGCGGAGCAACTTATTAATTATTATCATTATGATACCGAATAAATCACCGCACACGCTCTGTGAAATTCAGATTGAATTTCATTGGTATATGGATTGGGTTAATTGCGCTTCATTATTGCGGTTGAAAATTTCAGAGAGAGGTAGAAGACGGCCCAACGTTACTTTCACCTCCTAATCGATGAAAATTATTAATTACTTTCCCGAGGGAAGTTATTAATAAAATTTCAGCAAATTAATACTGTGCATGTATTAAGTATATGTTATTAATTGCCCAGAAAATACGAAATCAGCGATTTCGTTTGATTCAATTAAACTCAAAGAAATTAAACTGAATGTAAATTAAAATTGAATTAATCTATCAAAATTTGCAGCAATTATTATTTGCTTACCCGTTTCGCAGTCGGCGCCTTTCCAGCCTTGTATGCAAGCTTTATCTCCATTTTCGTCGCACGTATAATGCCCGAAGATGTCGTTCCGGGGTCGACAAAACTTGGTACAAGTCGCGTTGTAATAGTGGTCGGCACACTGGACCCTCACTTGATAAGCCAGGTGCGCGTTCTGCCCGTGATGATTGAGGGTGTGCCATTTTGGTCCTGGCAGGACAATTCCACTGTAACTCGCTTCCTCGATGACGCCGGCGCTCGCTTCGTCTCTCGCTTGTAAAATCAATGTGAATTGCCTCTGCAATAAACAAGACAAATTAAGTTCACAAAATAATATTCTAATCTTTCATTCATCGCATTCTCTTAATCTTTCCACAATTTATCATTCTTATCAGCTTCTTAATTCCTTAATACAAAACACCAGCCAGTATTTCTTGCAAATATATCAAAATTGTCAGAAATAATATTTTAAAAAATAGTTAAAAAGTATTCCAGTAAAATTTTTGTTGTCTGACCCCTGCAGACTTTTCTACTGTTCTTCATTGTAGTACTCTTTACCAAATAAATACCTAGGAAATTCTCAAAAGTGAAATGTTTCTGCAATTGACGTTTCATCGATTTGGTCGTAGTACATGAAATCGGCGAACCGAATGTCAAGTGCTAGTTATACAATGTCGATGTAATAAATATCCTGTGCGACATGAACAGGTGACTAAGTAAGTGTGCTGTGCGTGTTTATCAGGACGTAATCGATTAAATATAATGTGCAAATCGTAAATTCGACACTGACACATTTATTATCGAGATTGTCGGTAATAGTGCGAATTTTCGACACGATAGACTGTCGAATCTTGTAGCTATTAATTAGACTCTACGGATTATTAGACTACTAATGACATTATCTACCCACTTTGAGGAGAAAGGTGACATTATCGCGTAATAAACATGCTAATTCCATGCTCACTTAATTGATGGGAATGAAACCTTTCCTAACGATATCTGAATCAAACGAGATTGTTAGAATTGAAATTGCAATTCTTTCAATTGCACATAAACAATTTGTAATGAAACATTGCGAAAATGGAAGAATTTTAACATGAGTCTCAAAATTTTTTGAAAAAAAGATGTTACTCAAGAACTGAATGACAAATGACTCATATTAAAGATTGATGAGAATGTAAAATTGAGTTCCAAAGACATTTTTCGAATGGCTGTACTTTCATCGGAATTGAAGTCTACAAGGGATAAAGATTTCGAAATGGTCTATTCTGTTAGAATCTGTTGCAAGGCACCTGATCGAATGTGTCATTGGTCTTCTCTGAACGGAAGATCATCTGTATATCGAATTGATCAGGAAGACTTCCAGCTTTCTATGTCGACCCGATCAATTCTTATTCAAAGGGTCCTCTTCGGCATGATTGGAATTTATTTATTGCATTGGTTGTCCGTCACTCACGCGGCACTCTGATTGGCCGCTTCAAACGGGGCTCGGCCGTTTCAAGTCGTCGATCCATCCAAGATCGAAGACACTGCTGACTGGTAGCGAAGATCGAGATCTTATCGTGACGGAACAATGACGCGAACGCGGAGCATCGATTTTACTTCTCAATTGCGAGTTGAGAGGTGAAATTCCTAGAAACTTGAGGGAGAGTCGACATTCGATACAAAAAGAAAAGAAGAAAAAAGAAGAACCAGGAAGAGAAAAGATGACGACAAAGAGACAAAGTACCTTTTTCGATTCATCTCATCGATTAAATCTTCAATTCTTAAAGCTTCAATTTGAAGCTTTAAATGTTTCATTGGAAACATAGCAGATATTATAGTTTCAAAGAAATGCCGAAGTGTATATCCACTATCTTCTATTTGCCATGCGCATGTGAGTTGCATTTAAATATACACGTAACGATCGAGAAAGGAAGGGTATATGCAGATTGCATCCCAGTCGAAAATTCTCATCGAAAGGTTACAGAGTTCCCGTTTCGAATCCTACATGTAGTATATATATACTTTCCCTCTCGAATCCTCTGTGGCTCGCCGAGGACTCTTCAGTCGCAGAGAAAGGGGAAATATATACTTATGTAGTCAATCCGCAAACCACAATAGCAATTCGCCTTACTTAAGTGCAATAAAAAAGAGATTGAGTCGTTCTTATTGAGTGCCTATCTACTTCTATATAATTTATGATATTATCGATCCATAGTATCCAAGGGAGGAAATAACTCACTGTATTGACACTGTGGTTTGCATTCAAATATTTATATTCTCTATTTTTTGTAAAACATTCTTTCTTTCATCGTTGAACTGGAAAAGATTACTGAACCAGATTGAAATTGACATTAACATGTATTTCATACTCGAAGCATCATACAAATTTGACTCTAATTTTGAGATTCTCAGCCATCTGTTCGTAAAATAGAAACATTTTTAATGACTTATTATTGTCTGCGTTCTAGGGTCGTAGGTTGGGTTACCAACAAAGTCTCAAGCCACCTACGCAAATTCCACCATTTGCAATAGAAGTAACGTCCATTCTACTCTCCCTTTCTCTTTCCTAATCATCCGCCCTCAATTCCGCACTTCTTCCGTTCTTTTAACCCTTCTTACTTCCTCAAGCTCTCTTCTATAGAAATTCATTTCTGTAACAAAAGCCGTCTGCAGTGGGTCCGAAAAACACAAAAGGAGAAAAAGAGGCTTTAACGCTACTGGCTTGCAAATTAGAATATACGTGCGTTTACGTATAGAGACAGATAAGTATTCAGGGTGTAAAAAGGAGATGGGAAGAAAGGCGAGCATAAAAGTCGCAGGCGTGGGAAACCAGGCTGCAGAGCGAGCCACCAATTAACACCAATTAGTGCTCATCTACTCTAGGTATATGCCTGACTTTGCTATAACTGACTCGTCGAAGCATTGCCGTTGCTGCAAGCACGTCGTCTGCACTCCTCCGATCACAAAGTGCCCTTTGTGCAAGTCGTTATGTTAAATTCCTCCGTATGTGTAATCTCCATACGAAACTAGCCAATGTTGTCTACAGTCACTCAAAAAAATGTACACTAACTTTATACAGTAACTAGCAATTATGATCTGCGCGCTCTGCGCGCGATTAATTTCTCGTTTTTTCACACCTTTTGCTAGTGAATCAAATAATTGAGAATTTTTAATTCTTGAAATATAAAAACTTGTAATTCCTTGTCTAATTTCAGGAATCTCCATAAGTTTCATAAAATTCCTTAAAATGCTTTTATTATCCTTCAAAATCTGGTGAAATTCCTTTAAATTTCGTAGAATCACTTATGATATTCCTTGATATTCCTTATAAAATTACTCGAAGTCCCATGAAGTCTCACTAAATCTCTTAGTATTCCTGAAAATCCACTGGAATTTTGTAAAATCTCTTGAATCCCGTAAAAGTCCTTAAAATGACTAAATATCCCATAAAATATCGTAAAATCCCTTAAAATTATTTAAAATCCCATGAAATGTCATGAAATCTGTTAAAATTCCTGAAAATCCAATGAAATCCCGCAAAATTCCTTGAAAGTTCGTAAAATAATTTAATATCCCATAAAATATCGTAAAATATGTTACAAGTATTTAAAATTCCATGAAATTCCATAAAATCCCTTGAATCCCTTAAAAGTCTTTAAATTACTTAATATATCCCATACAATATCTTGAAATGCCTGTAACCTCCTTCAAAATCTGGTAAAATTCCTTTTAAATTTCGTAAAATCACTTAATATTCCTTGATATTCCTTGATGTTCCATAAAATTCCTTAAAATTCCACAACCTATCGTTATAACCTTTAAAATTACTTAAAGTCCAATGAAATCTTATGAAATTCCTTTAAATTTCGCAAAATCAATTTATATTTCTTAAAATTACTTAAAATTACTCAAAATCCCCTGAAGTCTCATTATATCTCTTAAAATTACTAAAATTCCATGAAATTTCGTTAAATTCTTTAAATAATTGAAAATTTAATAAAATCTCACCAAATTCTTGGAAAATTTCTGGAAATAAATGTCCTTAAAATTACTTAATATTTCATAAAATATCTTAAAGTCGCTTAAAATTACTTAGAATCCCCCAAAATATCATCAAATCCCATAAAATTACTTAAAATCCCATGAAATCTTATGAAAACCCTTGAAATTCCTGAAAATCAAATGAAATCTCATAAATCCGTTGAAATCCCTTAAGGGCATGTGATACTTTACTATAAAAGCAATTTATTTTCCGCAATTTTACGCTTTCAATAATAAATATTTTTTGCTAAAACTAGGCCATTTACCTCCGTTTCGTTCAGACGAAAGTAAATGGCCTAGTTTTAGCAAAAAATATTTATTATTGTGAGCGTGAAGTTGCGGAAAATAAATTTGCTCTAATGGTAATTACCACATGCCCTTAAGTCGTTAAAATAAATTAATATCCTATGAAATATCGTAAAATCTCTTAAAATTACTTAAAATTTCATGCAATTTCGTAAAACCCTTTTAAATTCCTTAACATTATTCAAGATTCCATGAAATCTCATTAAATCTCTTATAATATCTTAAAATCCAATGAAATTTCGTATATTGCTTTAAAATCTCTTAAAAGTTTCTCAAATTACTTAAAATTCCACAAAATGTCGTCAAATCCCTTAAAATTACTTTATCATGCCATAAAATCTCATGATTCTGGTGGCAACTGATCTGTAAATATACGAATACATATATATTAAATATTAATATATTAATATATTAAAATCTGTTATAAAAAAACGCACGAAAAGTTTACTGTAAGTAATCTGTTTAATTTCTCAAATAATTTTCACTAACCTTATATATTTTGAAATATTTTTTTACTTCACTAATAATAATTTATTTTTCACTTCAAAATAATTATTTTTATCACTTTAAATTATTTTCTATCTTTATATAACCTTTTTAACAGTAATCGTTTTGACAACGAAAATAATCTGAAGATATTTTTCAAATTCGGTATATTCACACAATTCGCGCATTTTCTAAACCAATCAGGTTTTCGACAACAATGTGTTCGATATATTGGTAATATCATTTTTTTAAGATAGGACGAAGAAAATATTACAATACATGATACTATAGTTTTTAAATGCTGGCATTGTAATTGCACTTGCTAAGACTGCGCGACTGAAATTCTCATGAATTAATTCTCTAAACCAAATATAATATATTGGGATTTCCGGAGAATGAATTGGGTCGTCAAGGAGTGAAATTCGCCGTCTGAAATAGTATCATTGAGGTTAACTAGGAGGGAAGAGGGTGAGAAAAGGATGAGGCATGACATTTTTATGTCTCTTGCCCGTTGAAGGTTAAAAGCTCGCTTAGCCTTGGTTTTTAGAAGGATCCTAATTGCTTCATTATTTCTTTCTTCTTACAGTTTTCTATGTCTAGAGTCTAGATTTGCGGATACAATTATTTTTACCATTTTATGTCCAGTTCCCACCTAAGAATATGGTGATTATAAAAAATAAAATGCGTCCTTTTTTTTTATTTTTGCCTTTATCCTGCTCACACGAGGAAATTAAAGTGTTTGCTTTCAGCGTTGTCTCTGAACAAACGTGTAGAATACTAATTGGCATTCACTGGCTGAGTATAAGCGAACCAAGTACAGACAGGAGGTCAATTTAGCCAGAACATATTCCGGCCGAAGTTGAAGCCTTATTAATTAATGCGATCATTAATTGACTTCCTTTGTATTACACATGCCATCAATCATGTCGATAAATCGATCGATTTTTCTTCGGCCTACTCGCTCCAGTGAATAATTTATGCCTGTGTACCGTTATTAAATTTATTGATACAGATTACCGCGCAGAGAGGAGAAAAAAATTACGCTAGGCATTATAATGAATTCTAATTACGAATTCAGACCTGAAAGAATGATCTATTAATTAATCTAGATACACTTTAAGGTTGTAATTGAAAACGATGAGGTTTCAGTGTGATTGATTTGCAGACATTTGTTAGTAGGTAAAATTTGTGAGAAGATATGTAAAATTTAAAGAAGGGGATTTAGGTGCAATACGATGAGAGAGCTTTAATTTAAACAAATTTCAGCGCTGTTTCATCGAGCAATAACGTTCTTTGCTGCAATCTTGAATCGGTTTGGAAATTTATTCGGAATCTGATATTCGAATCAGATTCGCGTGACAGATCCCGAGGAGGAATCTTGAGAAATTCAAAGGACTCGCTGGAAACAGACGGTATAACGAAGGTCGTGCATTACCATATGAAGAATCGGGACTTAGGTTCCTTCCACCTGTCCATTTATTCACAGGCGTCAACTTGAAATAATTCCACTTTAAGTTCTTGAGAAGAGAATAGATTTGAGATAAAAGTAGATTTTGCAATTTTAATTTGTCTATTCTCAGTGAAGTGTTCATCAAAAGACAAAAAATTTTTTATGTAAGAGCTCAGTCTAATTGCAGAATAGATTGTAGAAATTGTGACAGTTTTTTCTGCTGAATTTGCTCATTTATTTTTGCGCTTGAAGCTTGTTTAGTTTTGATTGTTGATGTTACTGAAATTAATTTAAAAGGCGACGCCAATGAATCTGCATATCCATATTTCATTGTCGTAGTATAAAATACCTTCTTATACACTGAATAGTACCCTTCTCTTTTCTATGTGAGGCGACATGTCGTTGGTTTCGCAGAAAAGATCGAACGACTTGTACGTGAGGACGCGTATAAAATCCATGACGAAGGTAACATTTTATGAATATCTCTCCCTTCAAGAGACAAAGGTTTTTCTCTCAATTACTTTAACAATTATTTTTATATAAAAATCCTCTACTTGAATTAAAAACTCAGAATATAGTGATTGTTTAAAAAAATCCATTTTTACTTTTCTGCGTCTGTCCATAAATTTACTGACCTGTTAAAGATGTAAATCCACTCTCATAAAAATAAAAATCCAACAAATCAGATGAGCCATATCTCATTCTCAGATAATTTAAATATTAATACGACTTTAATACCCTAATAAAAGACATGTGGAATGATTCGAAAATATTAAAAATTCAGTGCAGGTTTCCGCTAACATAAATGATGCTATTAGACTCATTTTGCTTGCTTAGCATTCAAATCAAGTACATGACAGCCGTAAGGTTTACTGTCAAACAGTTAAAGGAAAGAAAAACAAACGAGCAATCACGACCTCTTCAGAATTTCTTTAGGGGCCACAAATCGTGTCAAATTGTCAAAAGGGTTGATGTCTTTTTTACGAGAGAAGGTGGGTGTGAGGCATGGGACCCCTTTACTCCTACGTGCCTGAATTTTGGTATGTTGTACATTCAGTAGGTTCACACACGATGAAGGCCAGTGGAGACTTTAGAAGCATTGCCCAAACGGCGGCGACATTTGTCGTCTCTCATTTGCATATGCCCATTATACACCTGTGCACACTCTCCAGAGCACATTTTTTTCACACGAAGACATTAGCCTCGATGCACAAAGTTAACTTGTATTTGACATGAGAGCCACCGAAAATTGCACAGGCGGCCACATTAAAGAAATCTGGTACAGAATATTTAGGGTGGCCACAAGATTCAATTTTTCAATTTCCCTGACTTTTCTCTGACTTTCAGACAAATTTCCCTGACAAAAAAGTATTAAAAATGTGATTAAACTTTGAATAATAATGCTATTGAAATTTTAAAAAATTTCGCATAATATCACTTTAAATCTTTTGAAGCTCAATGAAATCTTTTTAAGTCCCCTAAAATTCTACGGAATCTTTTAAAGATATAAAAAAACTCTTAAGATCCTTCAAAATTCTACGACAAACTTTAAAATCAGTTTAAATCATTTAAAATTCGTAAAAATCTCTCAAATTCAGGACAACCTTGGAAATCTCTTAAAATTCCTTGATATTTCTTGAAATTCCTAGAAACGTATTAAAATTCCACGAAACCTCTTTAAATTTGTTAATATTCCACGCAATCTCTTAAAGTGTCGTTAATTTTGTTTTAAATTACATACTCAAAATCATTTGAAATCCTTTAAATTTCACGAAAAACTTCAAAATATTTTTAAATTCCTAAAGATCTCTTAAAATTTCATGTAATCCGTCAGAATTCAACAAAATTTTTTTAAAATCTCTTGAAATATTTTAAAATTCAACGAGAAACTTTAAATTCCTCAAAACGCGTCAAAATCTCTTAAAATTATTGGAAAACTATTGAAATCCCTTAAAATT